>CM059971.1:7196937-7252031 GCA_030490835.1 Annona cherimola | reverse complement strand
GATATCTTAGATGTAAGGTAGTTGCATAAAAATAATTAAAAAAAAAAGTATGCCAGCTGTATAGGAAAATATGAATAAAAGATTTTAAAATAGAATAGTTGTGCAAAATGAAAAATTTTAAATTGAAAAGTTTTAAGTATAAACAAATAAAACTGACAAATAAAACAACACATATTTTAGAAATATGAAAAAATAAAATATTCCAAAATTACTACAATGAAAGTTAATCTCTTCTATCAATAGTCTGCAAGCGAAGCCTACTTGAGTCGCACTTTTTTTTTTATGTTAACATGCATCACACTTTAACTTTGGAAATTAATATGCCTCAAAATAATAGACTGGTCTATTACAATCTAATTAATGAAATTCTTAGTTAAATTTGGATAAGCGGTTCTAAATTTATACACATTTAGATGGACTTTTTGTTAAACTTTATTCAATTGATAATGTTAGTATTAAGTTCCTGACGAACTTAATGGGCTTTTAATTTTAAAAGGGGTTTTTTGCATATGTATCTACTAGTTTGGGCGAAATTGAAGGCATGTTATGAGTTTTCAAAAAATTATATCTATACCCACACAATGTATCTGAAATTTTAAACATATCACTTTTGTTAAATTTTCTTTTAAAAATGATGAAAATGTACATGGAAGAAATTAAATTATAAAATGCAAGAAATTATCTTTAGCATATAAATTTTTCACGTTTAAATATTTGTCACATTAAAAAGATTTATTTAATGTGATGAATACTAAGCCCGATTAGATACATCCTAATATATTTTAAGTTAAAACACATTATTTATTTTTTACAATTAGATGTATTTTTGTTTCTTCTTCTTACACATGTTTTACTAAGTCTAATTAATCCATATATCCAGTTTTGCTTTTTTAATTTTTAGAAATCAAGTTTATAAGAGTTGAGAATTTTTAGTTTATAGATTAAATACAAGTAAAAAACATATTTATGAAGAAATATAATAAAATAAAAATAAGAAAATATAGCTTAAAATACATTTTGATGTATATAATCGAGCTCTAACAAGTGTTGGATCTAACTAATGTGAGTAAATTTTTATAAAATAAAAAGTTTCATTTCAAAGGTGATTTCTTGCATTATGTAATTTTATTTTATTTTTTGCAAGTACTTTGTTGTTATTTTCAAATTTTTAAAAACTGATACGCCATATTTTTGCAGCATGTACGACTCTTTAGATTGTGACTGTGGAGAGACTACAAACATCCGACAATATATTTTTCTATCAGCATCATATTGCATTGATTAGTAACCTGACCTATGAAGGGTTCACTTCAGATGGTAATCATAGAAAGACTAGAAATGTTGGTCCATTGATTCATGTAATCAGCATTTAATAGTAGTTCAACCAATTAATGGATGATGGTCTACATGGTAACTGTAAACATCCGTTCATTTGTCACAACCTAGATTAGCGAGTACAATTGCTCACATGGGGAACCGATGGCTGGACTGGGAAATACACCGCTATCCACTCATCAAATGTAGCCCGTGTCAGTGTTCAAACATATATGTAAGAAAAATAAATAGGAAAATGTTACTGTGAACACGGAGTGCACGTGCAAGGCTAGCAACCCGCCTGCATTCTGACCACATGCGACCATGTCAAATTCTCACCGGAGGAACACTAGCTAGGCACATGCAAACGATCATTCACAGCATGTATCGGCGTCTAGGCTCTACAGTAGCGTATACAACTGTTTAGACAGTGATTGTGGAGAGACTATAAACAACAGTCAATATACTTATCTATTAGCATTATATCATATTCTCACATATATATAATAGATTTAGGTATTTTTCCTAGCTTACGCATAGTATGATTATTTTTGAGCAAATCTAGTTCATTCACATATTTTTTTGATTAGTGTGTATATATATACGGATTATGACATCGAATATTGCAATCAAGTACATTTAATCCTCCTTACATAATGGAGAAAGTTTTTTTTATAAATATCTCCACATTAGGAAGGAAATAGTAAACTACCCCATCTAAGTGGGATGAATAAGAACCACAATTGTGTGTGATGGCAATATTGTGAACTGAAATGTTGCCGTGCATCATGTGGGCCAAACAACGTACCACTCGGGTATAACTCTTGTGGCAATTCATGCACATATTTGATTTCCATAAGACACGGTCTTTTGCTAAATAAATGATATTAACTGCAATGAAGATTGAATTTTCATCAATAATAAACATTTTAAAAATGAAGGGGTTACACGAACCATTTACATAGAAACGGAGCCTAATTAGGCCAGTTTTTTTATAACACCATTCATTTTTAATATCATGATAGTTGATGGATAATCCACTCTATTATTATATTTAACATCATTTATATTATTATAAAGTTCTTATTTGTTTAGTATCATTGTGCATGTGCTTAATCTATAAATATATAAAATCGTCATAATAAAATGATTTAATATTAAAAAATAATTTTGATGTGATATTTTCAACATCCAAAATATCATTACTGTGTGGATAAATAATTCTATAAATTATAAATACATTCTTATAGATACGTGAATAATAAATATATCTATTTTTGAGAAAGTGATTGGATGTAACTTAGTTTTTTAGTTAATAAATAATGTTAAATATGATAAATAGATTGAATTTTGCATCAATCATTATAAAAAAAAATAAAGACAGTTATGCAGTATTGCTTCCATGTAACTATAATGCCTCACCGACAAAGTTAATGGTTGCTAATAAAGTATAAGATCAATGATAATAGAGGAATATAAACATGTGCAATAATATAATTTATTAGAGCATTATAACTAGGAGTTTCACTAATTCAAGTTAAACTAGATCCAAATGGTTAAATTCATGGAATACATACTTCACATCCTTACCAAGTTGCTTTAAAAAATCAAAATAAATAACTAATTCTAGATCTAGTTCCTTCAAGTCCTAGTTTCATCTGGTACACCAACCCTATGTCGGTCTTCACCCATATATCTACTATCTAAAAAAATTATTGTTGGTCCCGAGTTGATGGCTAAACCCAAGAGGGGAGGGGTGAATTGGGTTCTTTAAAAATTTCTCTCGGTAAATAAAAAATCTTAACCCCTTGAAAAAGTTAATGCCCTTTTTAAAGCGAATGGAGAGAAATTAAGATAAAGCAGTAAAAATAAGTAGAACACAAGATTTATAGTGGTTCGGGCAAACCTTCCCTACTCCACTCTTCCAAGCTCACACTCCGTTGTGACTTGGGTTCCACTATGTATTCCACGAATACACTTAGAGTCACCGCTCTCTTCTAGATTCAAAGCTCTAGGGGGCATACACAACTAGAGCCACTTGCTCTCTTCTAGATTCAAAGCTCTAGGGGGCATAAACAACTAGAGCCACTTGCTCTCTTCTAGATTCAAAGCTCTAGGGGGCATATACAATCACTTGCACAAGTAGGTGATGAGTCTCACTCCAATCACACCCTACTTTGCATACACTTGATCTTAGCTACCCAAGCTAAATCAAGATTTATACAACCAAATAAAGAAATAAATAAAACTACACTTTACAGATTTGTGTAGGCAGATTTGAGCTTGAGGAAGAATTCAGAAGCAGCTTGAATGATTCTCGATGAGGGCTTTTAGCAACTTGAAGCTTTCTTCTTCCTTGAGAGAATATGTAACACTCAACAATGGAGAAAAGCAAATAGGATTCCTTTCTAGCACTTCTTTTCTCTCTTTGGACTTTGTAAGGTATATAGGAGTGTCTTGTATCTTCCTTGTATGTCTCTTGTGTCTTCTCACGTTCATTTGAATGTCCTTTTATAGATTGAGGAAAATATGAACGTTGTAGAAGTGGTTGGCGTGCAATAAATGAACTCCAACGTTCAAAAATTTGACCATTATTCTCCAAGTCGAAGATGAAGTCGACTTGGCCTGCGACTTGGCTTCCAAGTCGCACATGGAGTTGACTTGGCCTGCGACTTGGGTTCTTCAGAAACTCAAGTCTGAGACTTGGGTCGACTTGGCTTTCAGACTTCAACTCAAGTCGATCTTGAAGTCGACTTGGGTTGCGACTTGGCTTGATTTATTGCAGAAACGCCTTGATCCTAACTTAGTTTGCTTTAGATTTCTCCCTTTAGTCTTCATGAGTGTTGAGTGGCCTTTATGTTTGTAGTTCTTGTAATTTGATGAAGAGCTTGGCCTTGATACTCTTGAATTGTCTTGAATCTTGCAAACTATTTGAAAGCTTTGAGTCCTTACACAAAATATGTGTGTTCCTTGCTTTGTTTTGGACTCACTTGATCTTCATGACTTGGGTATTACTCCATTTGGAAGCTATCTTGAAGATTTTGCTTTGAGCTTGATAGACTTGATTTGAACTTGAACTTGGATTCTTGCTTTGATCTTAAGTCACTTTAAGAATAGTCTTTAAAGCTCATTTGTATATGAGAAACTTCAAATGGATGTCTTGGATATGCTTGAATCTTCATCTTGGACTTCAAAACTTCTCAAGTCGAAGTTCGAGTCGACCTCGCCTGCGACTTCGCCCAAGTCGCACATGGAGTCGACTTCGCCTGCGACTTGGCCATGTCTGGAACCAAGTTTCAACGCTGGAAACTTTTTGCAGTTTGAAGTCGATGCTGGAGTCGACTTCGCCTGCGACTTGACTACCCAAGTCGCATGTGGAGTCGACTTGGCCTGCGACTTCACTCGTCAGAAATCCCTTTTCAACTCTGTCCATTTTTAGCAGTTTGAAGTCGCTAGTGGAGTCGACTTCACTATCGACTTCACTCCCAAGTCGAAGTTCAAGTCGACTTGGAAATCGACTTGACTTCTTTGCTTTCCTTAAACATTTGACAAACATGTTAGTACTCTTTATATACTCAAATAAGTTCTTGTTAATCATCAAAACTCAGGCTTTGGTCAATTTAAATTATTTTGAACATTGTTTCCAACAATTATAACAAAATAAGATGAGTCCATGAACACTTAGTAAACTAGAGCATATAAACGTAAACTAGCAAAACTTGAGTAAACAATATTTAGAGGAGTTGACAAAACATAGATTAAATTATAAAATAAATTTTAAGTCCATATGAAATATATATTAATGCTCAAGCATGTATCAATGCGTCAAATGCATGTCATTTCTCCAATCCATCCAATAAAGCCTCAAATCCAATAAGGAGGTTTAGTACCACGCCCCATAATCCAACCCGCTGTACAACCTAGGTTGCCATCATTGCATCCTAGCAAGAGTAGTCAACTTTACACAATATGGATAGATTAGAAAACACCTTCATTCAAACCAAAGGTATAACTGATACCTTGTTGCGCTCACCACACAGTTGTAACCACACCACACCACATCATATGAACGGCTCTGACATCAACCATTATGTTAATGGCCACCAGTTATATAGACCAGGTCACAATATATATTATTCAATTCAAAAGGGCCAAACAAATCAAGTCTACAGATCACCAATCAGACAAGTAAGTTTGAATCAACATCACCCAAGCTATCACATCCCAATCCCTGGTCAGGATGTGCCAACAATTGTCACTGATGGTCCAATGATAGCACTTCACAAATCCACAACAGCAGTCATAGCTCATGAATATGCCAATATACAAAGCAAGATATGTCAATGCCACAATACATAATGCTAGCATGAATAAAAGCCAACCTCAGCATCATAATAAGTCATCATAAATTATATCATTTATTAATTCAAAAATTAGAAAGCAGCAACATACAAAACATTCATGTCTGTAACCATACCTTACAATACAAAATCAAAAAAGAGAAGAAAAGGGTTTTACTTACATTGTATAAATCTCATATCCATTCTTATATCGTATTTTTCTACAACGCCCAAATCATCATATTGAAAAATAATATTCTTTAATTAATATTTTAATTCAAATTAAATCTTTTAATAATTATCTAACATGATATCTTATCGTAAGATGTATAGATATATCTATATATTATAATTTTTATAATTTATCCAACATGCAGTTTCTTATATAAATTAAATTATTCCAAAATTATCATGCATAATAAATTACATTAATTCTAAAATATTATTTTCTCCAAGTTGATAAAATTAATTTAAGTCGGAAGTCACTTCACAGAATTACCAAATTACTCTTTTATCTTTTCATTTGTATTTTTTTACATCGTATTCAACCCTATCTTATAAATATTCAATTTTATTTATTAAATAATATTCTTGTATTATTAATTACTAAATAATAATTATTTGAACTCCAAAACTTAATATGATCACAGGTGGGCTCTCCATTGATCTTATTAACTTTCGACGGTCTATTTATATCTGATTTAATTTTTAATATTTGTTAAATATTTAATAAAAAATTTTCATATGAATCAACTCAATACTTACATATTTTGGCTAACCATATCAATTTGGATCATTATTATTTAAATTTCAAATTTGGTTTTGATTATTCCTCAAATTGCCAATATTTGCTGAAATCAGAAACACTGAGTCCTTTTAATTTTTATTTATAACCAAAACAAGGAGTTTAAACTTGAAATTTCTAACATAAATCAATAACTACATGAATTAACTAAATTAAATATTTTCAGCACAAAATATTAATTATTTATATTTATTTATGTATTTTTATTCTTCTAGAAGAGGTATGAGTTTAAGGATGGTTCAAATCACGTTAATTATTACCCATATTTATATCATCCAAAATTTTTTTTATTTTTGTTAAGTAATTCTAAGGATGTATTTATATATATATATAATTTTCAGATTAAAATTCTTTATGTAGAAATTATAAAAAAGCATTTAATACAGTTGGTTCTGACAGTCGTTCTACCCAATTCAGGTTAATTTTCTAGGTTTTTTAATTTATAATATACTAAACATTTTACGATAAACATTTTTCATTCTTTAATGATAATATAAAGAGTCCTCAGTAAAATTTTCATACTAAAAATTATTTGTTTTCTATTTATTTTATATTTTTTAATTCTAAATTTACCACATGGGTAGTGTAAGTCAACTTATAAGTTGTTGTAATTGTTAATCTAAACCACTAAACATAGCTCTAATCATAGAGTTAACATATATATCATAAAAATAACTTATTTAGCCAACGATTTCGATCACGAGATTATATTTTTAATTAAACTTTTAACACCTTAGATCAACTGGTTACACTTTTCACTGGTATAAAGATTATTGAAATAGATTTGAAAATTCTCAAATCTAATTATCCACCAAGGCATCCACACATGATCTAACATCATATATTTATGTAAAAATAAATTTTACATACATTTAACAATTTGGATCATCCAGATTATACGCGGAATCATAGATTCAATAGTTGAGATGATTCTCTTGTTGTCCAATGGTATATAATCTGTTTGGGCCCACTTTGATCACAATTTTAGGCAGAATTTTTTTTCAAGTAACAACCCCTAATCATGGCCATTTCCAATTACCAAAAATCCTAATTCCTAGATTCAAATTGACTTCCATCATATTTAATAAATTTCTATGGACATCAACTTCCTTTCTTCAAATCTGAAATTTTCTCCCAAATTCAATGGTCCAGATTTATCTCTACCTTTGATCCTTGCTTAATTTAGAAAGGAAAATATAAAATAAATAACAGTTAACTTGGATGATGATGATGATTGATGATTGAGATCAACTTAATTAAGGCCCCATCTCCTCTCTCTCTCTCTCTCTCTCTCTCTCTCTCACATTCTACTTTGACCTAAAATGTCCAGCTCTCCTTACTTATAAGCTCTAAAAATTTCCAGCAGTTGGCCACCTCAATATGTTAAAATTTTTAATTATTTATTTAATTATCTTGGTTAGTAACAAGCCAAGTGTAGCCTTCTAGAGAAAAAAGAGTCAACCTTAGCCATGCTTACATCAGTGGCCTGTGCATACTATTTTTTCTGAATTTTTTTTTGCTGGTTGTTCCTTTTCTTCTTATTGATTTTACACACTTAAATTGCTGAAATTTGCATTTTCACATCCAATTTGTTGTTAATATCAAAATACCCTTTTTTTGCTTCTAAACCTTTCCGAATTGATAATAATGACACACTTGAACGCATTCTATATATTAATCGCAAAATTCAAATATTTGAAACGTGCATTATCATACAAAAATTTTAAAAATGTTTATTATATATTTGCAAAAATATAAATTTTCTTCCATATTTAAAACAGGGAGTATATGACGTGCGAAGCCCATATATATCATATATTTACAGCTAATTTAGCATGATATGGGCATAGACTATACCTATATGTTATATTTACAGCTAATGTACTGTGATATGGGCATGGACTCTACCAGTAAGGCCAATTTGGATGTTTAATATTCTTTCTGCAAATTTCCTAACAGCTAATGAATTCTCAATGGAAAACTATCCAACTGTCAAGATCTTGATAGCTGTCGTCATTATTATTATAGAAAATTTTCTTTTGCCCACCATTTTTGTCCTTAATTCATAATGTACTAACAACTATTAGAAGAATTTTAAAAAATTCGTAAGTGTATAAGGAATTAGGGTTAAAATTCGTAATATATTTGAGAATTCCCCTCTAAATTTTTCGTATTGAATTGATTTTTGTTATTAATTTTATTTAATAATATTTTATTATAAGCTACGACTAAAGTTAATTACAAATAAGTTATACATAACTAATTTAATTTATTGATGTGTGTAGACGTACGGTCCGAATGTTCATTTAAAAATTACCTGGTAGTAAATAGGAATTTTCATCATTTGACCCTGCTGAATGCGTCCCTTAATCTTCCATGCATCTTGAAGGAGAAAATGCAAGCTAAGCCACTTAGATCCGGAATTGATGCTGTCTCTGGTGAAGGTTTTCTATCCGAGAAATTAAACAAGAAACAAAAAAAAACACAAAGATTTCAGGAAATACGAAGAAATAAAATATTCCAAAGTTAGCGATGGGGGAAGTCAAATCCCTTTGGTCAGGGGTTTAAAAAGCTAGCTTATATATATCTCACTTCTTTTGAGTTCAACATACGTCACACTCTAACTGTTGAAAGTAATATACTTCAAAACAATATAACGAGTTCTAATTCCATCTAATGAACTTTTTGTTAAATTCTGTTAAACGGTTTTAAATTTTAATACGTTTTAATGGAATTTTCTGTTAAATTGTTTTCAATTGATAATGTTAAATACCAAATTCTCAATGAATTTAATGGGCTCTTAATTAAATTTTTTTAAACTGCATTTACTTTAAAATGAGTTTTTGCATTTATACCTACTTAGTTTGGGCGAAAATCCAGCCATATTTTGAGTTTTTAAAAAATTGCATGTATGCCTACACACGTGTCTTAAATTGTATGTACCTCGCTTTTGATAAATTTTAAAAAGTGATGAAAATGCCCTTAGAAATTAATAAAATTATAAAATGAAAGAAATTATCTTTACACTACAAAATTTTCGTTTTGAAAATATTTATCACATTAAATAGATCTACTTAATGTAACAAATACGGAACACAGTTATATACATCATAGTATATTTTAAGTTAAAATACATTGTGTAATGTTTACAGTTAGTTGTATTTTTTTCGTTTTACTTCGTGAACATATTTTACTAATTAATTCATAGTAAATAGGAATTTTTATCGTTCGACCTTGTTGGATACGTCCCTTAATTTTACATGCATCTCCAAAGCGAAAATGGAAGGCAAGCCATTTAGATCCGGAATTGTGATGCTATGTCTATCGTGAAGGTTTTCCATCCGAGAAATTATACAAGGAAAAAACGCAAAGATTTCAGGAACTACAAAGAAATAAAATATTCCAAAATTACTACAATGTAGAAGTCCCTTTGACAAAGAGTTTAAAAGGCAAGCTTACGCTCGTGGCACTTTTCTTGAGGTCAACTTGCATCACACTTTTAACTGGAAAATTCCTCTTACTGCGCATTGTTTACTTCTAATTCCTTCTATACTTATAATATTTTATAAATTTTTACTATGCTCATAACATTTCACTATAAATTTCTCTTATACTCGTGCCGTCAATACAACCATTCTCTATCCTATAAAAAGATAATTTCGCTCATTCAAAATTTTTTAATTAAGACAATTTAACCTTAACATAACTCAATTAATGATAGTAAATTATCAATATATGATATTAAATAATTTAAAAGTCATATTTAGGTTGAATTATTTTAATGAGAAAATTTTTAAAAGGGTATAATTATCTTTTCAATAAGATAGACAACAATTGTATTAACGACATAGGTATAATAGGAATTTAAGGTGAAATGTTATAGACACAAGAGAATTCGTGAAACATTTGTGGGTATATTATGAATTACGTACAGATGTTAGGAGTATAAAAGGAATTTCTCCCTACTTTTAACTTTTGAAAGTAATATGCTCCAAAGTAATATGTATATATATATTAAAATTTTAAATATAGGAGTATTCTAGCCATTTTAAAAAGCTTAAAAAATATATATCTAAAAAGGTAAAACTTGGTTTATCTATTGAATACATTTAGATAAACATTTTTTGTGAAAATTTTGAGATAGACTAAGTTATTACTGAGCTTAGGCTAACAGAATCGTTTCTATTTTGGAATTTCATTAGTACATAAGAAATTAAGATCAAACTTTGAAAGTATATTTAAGAATCTTTCTAAAATTTTTGTACTTAATCGCCTTTTGTTATTAATTTTATTTAATAAAATTTTATGATAGACTATGATAGGAGTTAATTTTAGTTTTTAAATAAAATATGTTATAGCCCGAACTATATAATGGCTTACTTAGCCCATATAAAAAAATCCATTAATTTTTTTTTTTTTTTTTACTTTTTCCCTATATGAACTAAAATTTATCATTTTTGGATATGTATAAATATTTTTAAACATAGTGGGGAGGCTAAAAATACCCAATATTTAAAAATCTTAAAATATATATACATCTATCTAAAAATAATAAAACCTGATTTATCTATTAAATCACTTAGACAAGTAAGTTTACGAAAAAAGCAAAAACTAGTTTTTAAATAGGTTTTTTGAGTTGGGCTAAATAAGTCATTACTGAGCTTGTGCTAGCATAATCATTTCTCCTATTTATTTGTATTCTAAATAAGTTATACACATTTTTCAATTCTTCATCTTCACAACTAAATTGATTGATTTATATATGCAGACGTATGGTCAGAAGTTTTTTCTTTTGTTTTCTGAAAATTTTTAAGAAACAATACTTGAACAACTAGTAGTAAATGCAAATTTTTATCCTTCTACCGCATTTTAAACTTTAAAATTTTCTAAAATTTTTGTATTTAATAGCTTTTGTTATTAATTTTATTATAAACTATGGTAAGAGTTAATTTTAATTTTTAAATAAATATATTACTTGTGAAGAGATGATCTTGTTAGCCTAAGCTACACAATAGCTTACTTAGCTCATATAAAAAAATCTATTTAGTTTTTTTCTTTTTCCCTATAAACTTATTAATATAGATGTACTCAATACATAAATTAAGTTTTATAATTTTTGATATATTTATATATTTTTTTAGATTTTTAAACATATGGGGTAAGCTAGAATACCCTCGTATTTAAAATTTTAAAAAATATATTCATCTATTCAAAAAATGATAAAATTTGGTTATATATTAAGTATACTTACATAAAAAATGTACGAAAAAAGTAAAAAATATATTTTAAATGAGTATTTTAAGATGCGTCATTACTTAGCCTAGGGTGATAGAATCATTTCTCTTATCTATTTGTACTCTAAATAAGTGACACACATTTTTGAATTCTTCCTCTTCATAACTGAATTAATTGATTTATTTTCCTCAATAAAATTAATTGATTTATATATGTGAACGTATAGTAAAAAGTTTTTTCGTTTATTTTTCGAACCTTTTCATTAAACAATACTTGAACAACAAGTAGTAAATGGGAATTTGTTTCCTTTTATCGCGTTGGATACTTCCCTTAAATTTCCATACCTCTCCATTTACATCCTTAACTGTCATTGTATCTCCCGTGAAGGTTTGAGAAATCGAGGTGTGCATGGGAAGTGATAAAATAAAGAATTTTAATGTAAAAGTTTTTAAAATAACAAAAATGATATAGTATAATAGGAATAATGATAAGGAGTAAAGACAATATAGTTAAAATAGATAAGGTAAATTTATAGTAGTAATGTAGAAATAATTAAAACATAGGATAGTTGTATAGTAAATTGAGAAAAATAATTTAAAAATAGGATAATCGTACAAAGTAAAAAATTTTATATTGAAAATTTTCTATTTAAACATTTTAGGTGTAAACAAATACACCTTAAAAAATAAGAAAAAATACATATTTGAGTAAAAATGAAAAAAAGAGTTTAACGTCACACTTTTTTTTTGGTCAACATACATCACACTTCAACTTTCCAAAATAATGTGCTTCAAAATAATGTAGTGGGTTCTAATACAATCTAATTAATAAAGCCTTTGTTGAATTTGGATTAACGGCTTTAAATTTCAACACATTTTGATAGACTTTTTTATTAAAATTTGTTCAATTGATATTGTTAAATATCAAATTCCATTGTTCCCCATGAATAATTAAATTCCTTTTAAACTGTACTAAATTTAAAAGGAAATTTTTGCACATATATTCGCTAGTTTGGGCCAAATTGAAGGCATATTATGAGATTTCAAAGAATTATATATATACCCGCACAGAGTGTTTGAAATTATAAGCATATTACTTTCGTTAAATTTTCTTTTGAAAATTATAAAAATACCCTTGAAAACAAATAATAGTATAAAAAAGAAGTAATATTGTTAGGTAGGCTAAGTAAGCCATTATTTTACTCACCTCAAAAAAATTATTTAATATATTTTTTTACTTTTTCACCGTAAACTTGTTAATATAGATGTATTTAATGTATAAACCAAAATTGACCATTTTAAATGTGTATATATGTATTTTAATTTTTTAACATATAAGTATTTTACCCATTTTAGATATGCGTATATATAAATCAAGTTTTTTAAGAGTTGAAAAACCAATTAAATGCTCCCAAAACTTATTTTTTTAAAAAAATACGTAAAAGCAGTTTATGAAGAAAAATAATAAATTTTATTTTGAATGTGATTTCATGCATTATGTAATTTTATTTATTTGCAAGTACATTTTTGTTATTTTCAAATATGTCACAATTTATGGCAAATTGTACAGGCAGATATACAATTTTTTAAAAAAAGATTGTGATATTTCTATAACTTTGCCAAAACTGTACAGTTACCATACAAAAACACAAATTTTAGGACTTGTTTGATAACACGTGTGAGAAATTTGGCATGGAGAAACATGAGGGCACTAATTTCCAAGCTCACTAATTCATCAATCAAGTAGTATTTTTACTCTTTTGCTTCGCATTCAAATCATTTCCCTTTATTATTATACTCCAACTGCTCTTTTTATTTTACTTTTATTTTTCTTATTTCATATTAATTACATAATTTTCAAAACAATTCATTTCACATATTCCATCTCATCCCACCGTTCCTCACGAAAAAATAACACTGTAACAAACATCTGCTACAGTGCCATCTAGGCCACCGTGCCTACGGCAAAATGGTACGCGCTATTGCTGGCGCTATTTTGAGGTCTGCTAGGTGTAAGTTGTATAATAATTTTCCCCCTAAAAGTACGGTTTTCATTTAGAGATGTCCCCCGTGTATTTATAAAATTTCTTCGACAGTGTGAGGTGTGAGGGTTGTAAAGATACTTATCATACCATATCAGTTGTCGTATTATATAAATAGTAATAAAAAAAATAATACCACATGCGAACGCTCCATGTCGAGCTAGACATTGAAGAGTATCTGGAGAGTAGCTTGAACCGCTCGCAGCATGGATGAGCATCTAGAGCAGCATGCACTACTGCTTAGGTTGAGATTGTGGGGCGACAAAACATCGGTCAACGTATTTAGCTATCAGCATTATATCATATTGATTAATTTTTTAAGAGTAGCTATCAGCATTATATTATTTTGACTAACTTTTTAACCTATGAAGGGTTATGAAGGGTTAAGATAGTGGTTGTAGAAAGACTATAAATATCGATCCATCCATTCATGTAAGCTTTTAATAGTAGCTTCACTAATTAATGGATTATGGTCGACGTGGTGACGATAGACATCCATTCATTTCTCACAATCTACATTTGCCTGTGCAATGATTCATATGGGGAACAGGGCAGCATCTTTAACATCGCTCACTAATGTAGCCCATATCGGTGTTCAACGTATATATAAGAAAATATATTGGAAAATACTCCTATGCATACGGACCGCACGTGCAAGACTAGCAACAGGCCTGCACTTGGAACCCGTGTGACCGTGTCAAATTCTCACCGGAGGAACACTAGCTAGGCGCATGCTAACGATAGTTCACGTATTGCCATCTTCGGTAGTATTTTTTGGAAAATGATAAAATTTTTAATGTTAAAATAAATAAGTTAGTTGTATAGGTAGTTGTGTAGAAATGATTGAAAAGTAAGATAGTTTATAGAACAATGTAAAAAATAATTAAAAAATAGAATAGTTATAAAAGATGAAAAGTTTTAAATAGAAAAATTTTACGTTAAAAAGTTTTGTGTGTTGCCAAACATGCCGTTTATTAATTATCTTTTTTTTAATGAGTGGCTTGACCTATAAAGGGTTCAGATGGTAATTTTAAAAGACAAGAAGTATTGACCCATTGATTCATGTAATTAGCATTTGATAGTATTGATTCATGTAATTAGCATTTGATAGTAACTTGACCAAGTAACGGATGATGGTGCAGATGGTGCTATAAACGTACTCTCATTTATTATAATCTGAATAAGTGTCCGATGGTTCACATGGGGAAATTGAGGACTAGACGGAGAAATACCTATCTATCCGCTCATCAACATCTTTAACTTCGCTCACTAATGTAGCTTCTCGGTCATCAATGTATATAGCTCTGTTTCTATTAAACCTTTTTTTAGATGATTATTTTATTTTTAATATTTTTATGATTAATGAAAAAATCCATTATACCAATTGTATTTAACATCATCTTTATTATCGCTCATTTATTTAGTATTGCTATATCAGGCCTTATCTATGAAAGTGTGAAGTCATGGTAATAAAATAATTTAATACTAAAAATTGGTTTCTACCTAGTATTTTCAATATCTAAACCAGATAAAATATTATTACTATATAAATAAACAATTCTATACAGTACTATTACATTTTAATATATATTTGGTGGATCTAAGTTTTTTTCTTAATTTATACCTTAACATAACTATATTTTATTCATGCAATGAATAAAATGAATTTTGTATCAATCATTAACATCTTAAAAAATGAAAGAGTTATATAAAATCATTTAAATGTAACTCAGCTATAAAGAAGCGGAGTGTAGCCGAGCTTGCTTCTATGAAACACCTCTTATGTAACCCCCTCATTTTTAATATATTGATGACTGACAAATAATCAACTCTATCTATTATATTTAACATCATTTATATTATCATAAAGATCCTTTCATTTTTTTTGTATCACAATGTATGTACCTCATCTATAAATATGTAAAATCAATATAATAAAATAATTTAATACTTAAAAATAATTCTACAGTAGTATTTTCAACATCCAAACTATGTAAATTACCATTACTACATGGACAAATAATTTTATAAAATATTATTATATTCTAATACATATGTGAATAGATTTAAGTATTTTTCCTGATTTGCACATGAATGTATCTTTTCTAAACAAATATGAATTGGATGAAACTTGATCTCTTAATTAAATAAATAATGTTAAATATAATGAATGAATTTAATTTTACCAATCATTTTTTTAAAAAAAGAAAGAGATTACATGAAATTGGTTCTATGTCACTTGATTATATACAAGCAGTGCCCATATATGTCTTATATTTATAGCTAATTCAGCGTGCTATTGGTATGGACTCTGCTAATTTGGATGTTCAATATCTACAAGTTAAAAACTAATAATTATTCCTCAAATGGAAACTATTGAACTGTCAAGATCTTATCATAGAAAATTTTCACATGCATACTATATTTGTCCTTAATTCATAATATATCGGAAGGTATAAGAAGAATTTTTTAAATTTATAAGTGCATAAGGAATTAGGGTAAAATTTGTAATATATTTGGGAATTCCCCTCTAAACTTTTGTATTCAATTGGTTTTTGTTATTATTTTTATTTAATAATATTTTATTATAAGTTACAACTAGAGTTAGTTACTAACAAGTTGTACATATCTAATTTAATTTAAAAATTCGAAGGTTTATTTGAAAATTTCCTGGTAGTAAATAAGAATTTGCATCCTTAGCCTTTGCTAGATGTGTCCCTTACTTTTGCACGCATCTTGAAAGAGAAAATGCAAGCCAAGCCATTGAGATCCGGAATTGTGATGCTATGTCTCCTGTGAAGGTTTTCTGTCCAAGAAATCAAGAAAAAAAACACAAAGATTTAGGAAATATGGAGAAATAAAATATTCCAAAATTATGTGATGGGGAAATCCCTTTTGTCTATGCGAAGGCTATGGAGGACGTGTGGGCCTTTCCACTTCACTGACGTCGGCGAGGACTTATATCGGATTTCCTTCTTCGATCAGAATGACAAGAAGAGGATTCTGGGGGGGAGACCTTGGCTATTCGACAGATATCTCGTGCTTTTAGAGGATCTAAAGGAAGAGGTGTCAACCGCATAGGTGGTGCTTGTGAAAATGCCCCATTGGGTGCATGTCATGGGATCCCCATACTTGGTCGATGAGCACTATCTGGGACAATGCATTGGGAGCTCTTTTGAGGAGTTGCACGAGGTCATTGTAAATGAGTCGGAATTGAAGCTGCTGGTTACCGTGAAGTGCACGGAACCGTTGAGGAGAGGTATTTTCATACAACTGGAATCACAAAAAAGGCAATGGGTGAACTTTCAATATGAGAAACTCCCCGTGTTCTGTTTCTACTACTGAGTCATGGGACATGCGTTCAAGGATTGCATGGCGCTCTCCACGAATAAGGAGCCAGTTCGTGAAGCCGACATGCGGTATGGCAACTGGTTGAGGGTCAGAACAAAACCAATGAGACTTCGTGCGTATGATCAACAAGGTAATCGTGTGACGCCACGTAAATACACTGGCGGCCAGGATATCTCTCTGCGGGACGCAGTCAGAGCTAAAAGGAGCCAAATGGATGTATCAGCTTGGGGTTTCTCCCCCAAACTCTGCCAGGAAACAAACTGCCTCACAGGCAGCTATAGGAACCTCTGATGACAACGCAACTGGATAACTGGCAACAACCTGAGGAGACTAACTCATGGAAGTCTGCAGCTGGAATCCCTCCCTCTCATTATGCGCCTGCTGCTTCCCACACGGACCCACCTGGCGCTGATATCTCCCACCCCCTTCCTGCATCTGCCACCGAAACCTCCTTGTCTCGTGTTCTTCCTGCCCAGACCCCTCTCCTAACCCCCGACAAGAGACCAGAGGGAGAGGCTATGGTGAGAACTCTCGTCTGTGCAGCTATGGAGAGAACTCTCGTCTATCCATGCTCTGAACTAGGATACATGATTGCTGCCTTGGAGAATCAGGGTGTTGTCCACCCATCTTGGGGCAGTTCCTCAAGGATAGCTACTGACATAAATGGCTATGAAGGAGTGTTAGATTTATGTTGCAATTCTGAAGATGGTGCACTGTCTCACAGAGGTAAAGACCCATCTGATCCGGAACGTCAAGAGGACAAGCCAATAAACGTTATTCTTATGGTTCCGGCAGATGAAACCACCAACAAAACCCATCTTCTTTTGGCACCATTGGAGGTTGGACTGGGTCTGAATGATAAGACAGTTGTAAAACCAAAA
The DNA here is from genome assembly GCA_030490835.1 of Annona cherimola. Classification (NCBI taxonomy): domain Eukaryota; kingdom Viridiplantae; phylum Streptophyta; class Magnoliopsida; order Magnoliales; family Annonaceae; genus Annona; species Annona cherimola. The sequence goes on along the minus strand of CM059971.1, from coordinate 7,234,064 downwards.
GGAAGATGGAAGCGGAAGGCTAGAGGCATGGAGGCTGAGGATCGCAGCTGGACTACGATTACACATTTGGCCAATGGCAAAAAGAGAGGTGAGATGAGTTATAGTGGGAACCTACAGAACAAGAAGCGGTTCATCATGGGTGGATCATCTAATGAGGAAGAGGTGGTGGCTGAGGGACACCCTCAGCCCCACCTCATCTGACATGACACTCTTAACTTGGAATTGCCGTGGGCTTGGGAACCCACGTGAAATTCGATGCCTCCTGGACTTGGTCAGGAAACAAGATCCCATTCTTATCTTCCTCAATGAAACAAAACGCTCAACAAGGGAAATGGAGGGGATCAGAAGGTAGTTGAATTTTGACTGCTGTTTTGCGGTGGAATCTGAAGCAAGAAGAAGAGGACTTGCTCTTCTTTGGAATCATGCTCATCCTACAAATATTCTTAGCTTCTCCGCTCACCACATTCATGAAGAATTTTTGGGATGGCCTTTCACAGGCTTTTATGGTCATCCAGATGCACACAAAAGGTATCAAAGTTGGAATATTTTGGAGCAACTTAAAGGCGGGACAAGCTCTCAATGGCTGGTGATGGGGGATTTCAATGAGGTCATGGGACCCACTGAATACTGTAGTCAGAGGACGCGCTCCCGGACTCAGATGGATCTTTTCTGTGATACGGTGGACAGTTGTAACTTAATGGATTTAGGTTTTGTTGGACAGCCTATGACTTGGAGAAATAATAGAAGGGGACACCATCGGGTGGAAGCCAGGTTGGATAGGAGATTAGCGATGCAAAACTGGACATCATCCTATCCTCTCGCCAAACTCTTTCACCTATCTGCTGCCACATCGGACCATTGCCCTGTTCTGCTGATCTTGGATTGGAGGAGGAGTAGGTGATGACCTCCTAGGGAATTTCGATATGAACTTTTCTGGGCAAGAGACAAGGCAACACATGGTATTATAAACAAAATTTGGGGCTCTGCACCTACTAATATTTTGGCCACTTCGGATCTACTTGGGTGGAAGATAAAGGAATGCAGTAAAGCGTTATCCAGATGGAACAGATTGAAGAGAGGAAATTTAAGGCAGGAAATTGATAAGAACCAAATGGAACTTGATTCGCTTATGACCCAGAACCCCACTGACCAACGAGATGAAGCTATTCAATGGACAAGATTTAGAATTAATCTATTACTCCATGATGAGGAACAATTATGGCGGCAGCGGGCAAAAACTCATTGGCTTCCCGCAGGTGACAAGAATACGGGTTTCTTCCATCGGATGACCTCTAACGGAAGATGGTCCAATTCCATTGAAGCCCTACGCGACCACAATGGGCAATGGGTGCATAATCAAGACCGGCTGCTTGATTTAGCAATGGATCATTTTAAGAGTGTATTCACTTCCTCGCCACCACAGGCCGCTTCCTGGGTTCAAAGACTCATCTCCCAAAGAATATCCAACCAACAAAGGCACAATCTCACTTTACCTTTGACTTTTGCGGAAGTAGCAAATGCAGTGAACGACATGAGCCCTACAAAGGCTCCGGGCCCAGACGGAATGTCCGCTGGCTTTTTCCAAAAACATTGGAATACGATGGGCCAGGAGATTTTTCTGTGGTGCAAAATGTTTATGGAGGAGACAAATCCTGCTGTACAGGCTTCCCAACTTAGTTCTGTCAACTCCACTACACTGATATTGATCCCGAAGAAGGTCGACGCTCATGAGTTGTCCCAATTTTGCCCAATCAGTCTGTGCAATGTGATATACAAGATCTTGGCTAAGGTTCTGGCAAACAGGCTTAAGCAATGCCTCCATGACGTCATCAGTGACAACCAAAGCACCTTCGTTCCAAGTCAACTCATCACGGATAATATGTTGGTCGCCTATGAAGCCATTCATTATCTTCGCAGAAGGCAAGGTCGGAAGCGGAATGAAATAACTATTAAGTTGGACATGTCCAAGGCTTATGATAGGGTTGAGTGGGTATTTCTACCGCAGATATTGGATGCAATGAATTTCTGCCTGCGCTGGATTAATTGGATCCTATGTTGTCTCCACTGTGAAATACAGGGTGAATGTCAATGGTTTTAAATCAAGGTACTTTCAACCTCCGCGACGCTTGCGGCAAGGGAACCCGCTATCCACTTATCTGTTTATTCTATGTGCTGAAGGGCTCTCTGCTCTTATTAACAATGCGGTTGCATGCTCTAGCATTCATGAGATCAAAATCAATCCTAGGGGCCTATACTTACCCATTTGCTGTTCGCGGATGATGCCATCATTTTTTTGCGGGCTTCTTCTATGGATGTCACAAACTTCTTGGCTATCATCCGACGGTACTCGGAGTCTTCTAGACAGGTCGTTAATGTAGACAAGACATTTGTTTTCTTTAGCTCCAACACCGACTTGGCTTCTAGGCAACATATAAGTTCGTTACTGGGATCTATGGACCAAGAAATTCAGAACTATCTGGAACTACCAGCCTGGTTAGGGAGGTCTAAGCAAATGATGTTTAAGGGTTTGAGGAAGAGGGTATGGAGGAAAGTTCAAGGATGGAAAAGAAGGTTACTCTCGTGGGGCGGCAAAGAGATCCTCATTAAGGTGGCTGCACAAGCAATCCCAACATACACGACAAGCATCTTTCTACTACCGAAATCTCTCTCTTTAGAACTTAATGGAATGCTAAGCAGGTTTTGGTGGGGCGAACATGGTGGTAAGCGCAAGATGAGCTGGGTGGCATGAAGGATATGTGTAAAACAAAGTTCTTAGGTGGGCTGGGCTTTCGGGACCTAAACATATTCAATTATGCTCTTCTCGCAAAGCAAGTATGGCAGCTTAATTCTCCTTCAAACTCATTGCATTATAAGGTTCTAAAAGCAAGATATTTTCCGAATGAGGATATTTGGAACTGTCACGTAGAACCATCAGATTCCTTCACATGGAGGAGCATCCTAAAGGCCAAAGATGTGATTCGTTTTAGATGCATGTGGCGGATTGGCAACAGGGAGCGGGTCCAATTTTTTAATGATCCCTGGTTGGACACTTTGGTCACTAAGGCGGGGCCTCTCCCATTATCAATCTCGGACAATGTCAATGTGAGTTACTTCATTAATGAGGTCTCTTAGTCATGGATTAAGGAGCGCATAGTGGCAGCTGCGGGTGACATTGGGTGGCGGGTGATATGTCAAATTCCCTTCCCCTCTCACAAGAGGATATGAGATTCTAGAAGTTTGAGCCTCATGGTGGCTACACTGTTAGATCCGCCTATAGGGTGCTTCACTCGGGATATGTTTCCTCCCCCCAATCCTCCATATATAAAGAAATTTGGCAAACAAAGCTCTCATCCAAAATTATCATCTTCGGCTGGAGACTATTCTTGGATGGACTCCTGACGCTTCTCAACCTGCGGAACAGGGGCATTGACGTAGATCCCGTGTGCCTTTTTTGCAAAGCAGGTATTGAAGATACCAACCATCTATTCTCTGAATGTGTTCTCATTAGGGGGATTTGTTTGAGGGCCCCTAGACACATGTCCTCGCATGCCACAAGCCAAATGACCTCGCTTTCTTCATATTATGCTGTTAGAGGATCTGGTACCTGCGAAATTCACTAAGCGTTGAGGGGACCCAACCAGAACTTTCCAAAATCTTTGATTAGTGCAAGGAATATATGGAGCAACACCGCAGGGCTGCCCCCCTCACCCTTGGGGGCGCGACTGATCGAATTCTGGTTCCCAAATGGACAAAACCACCGGAAGGATCTCTCAAAATGAATGTTGATGCCCGGATTATTAATCGGACATCGTTAATCGGTTTTGCCGTAGTTATCCGGGATTCCAGAGACTCCTTCATTGCGGTTAAAGGTTGGAAACAATGTGGCTCGATGGAACCTTTACTCCTGGAGGCACATGCCTGTCTCTTAGGAGTAAGATGGGGTCACGAGCTCAACCTGACAAATTTCCAAATTGAATCAGACTCCTTTCTCCTTGTCCACTTCCTCTCTTTGGAGGGTCCCATCTTTTCCCTGGTTGGTTTGGTGATTGATGAAATAAAGGCTATCCTTCAATCTTCCAATATCATCTCGGTGTATCATGTTCTTAGGCAAGGGAATACTGTAGCACATGCTTTAGCTGATTTTGTTTCTATTTCTGTTATGGATCAACAGGTGTGGTGGGACAATCCCCCTCATGTAATACATGAGAAAATCTGTACAGATAATTTTTTGGCAATGAATTGCTCGGATCACCTTATCCAATCTCCCTTCCAAATTGATGGGGAGCGGGGATAAGGTTTTCCTTCTCATAAAAAAAAGAGTTTGAAAGGCAAGCCTACATATCTCACACTTTTTTGAGCTCGACACCCAAGGCGATGATTCAGTGCAACAAGTAATTTCAATACATCCTGCTGTAAAATTCATTTTTTAATTTTTTTGAAATTTTTTTTATAAAACTATTAATATAAGTGTATTTAACATGTGTATCAACTTTTACCATTTTTGTAAATTTGCAGATATTGTTTTAGATTTTTAAAAACCAATGGAATTTAGTAAATTTAAATTATTAAAAATGCCACTGATTTTTAAAAATCTAAAAAAATATCTAAAAATCTCCAAAAATAGTAAAAATTAATATACATAATAAATACACCTAGATTAACATTTTTATAAAAATAGTTTCAAAAAATATTAAAAAATAGGATTTTGCAACAGGGTGCATTAAAATTTCAATGCACCCTGCTGCATTGAAACAAGTTCCCAACATACATCACACCAATTTAAAATCCTGCCTGTAGTAGCAACAGGCCTGCATTTTGACCCCACGTCAAATTCTCACCGGAGGAGATGTGGCCGGATTTGTCTCATAGTCCATATAATAACACAACAAATAACTTGTCAATAACACAATGTGGCCGGTTTAGTAGATGGCGAGTGATTATGACCTGTCATCAGTTTTATCTATTATATTAGGCTTCTGTTTCGCCGGCAATCTCTACTTTCGAATATGAATTCGTCAATTTGCGGTTGACGGATATGAATATCCTTTAAATAATTGATATGGATGGAGTAGTAGAGTGCGCCGTACATAAGCAACTGATATCCATCCATCCATCCATCCATCTGGAATGGTTACATTATCGGTTCAGATGGTGACTTGGACTACCAACATCCATCCATCCATGAATACTTATGCATCAGCCATCATCAGCTCGCTTCCATATAATTAAGCACGCCTGACAACCTTTGCATTCATTCTCCCCTCATTTCTCCTCCTCCTCATCATCCATCATGTCCTCCTCTTCCTTCTTTCTTGCTCTGTTTTCTAAGCTTCTCTTCTCTTTCTTACTTTCCCTCCTCTTCCCACTAATCCTCTTTCCATCTCCCTCCATTTCCACTGCCAGAACTGCTGCTGTTCTTAATACTAATGCCTCCACCTACAACTACAAGCCCTTGTCATCCACCCATCATCCACCTCACCAAATCTGCCTCCATCAACACTTTTCTGCTTTGCTCCAATTGAAGCGTGGCTTTGACTTCAGTCACAGCAACACCAATCTCTCGTCTTGGAGTGTGAATGATCCAGATTGTTGTTCTTGGGAAGGAATCCGTTGCAATCCTTTCACTGGACATGTCATTAGCCTCAACCTTTCTCGGCTCACATCGGTGGTCGGCTCGATTTCCAAAATCTCTTCCAACTTCGAAGCCTAGAAAGACTTGATCTCTCTTATAGTTACGGGTCTATTGAATCTCCAATCCCTTCTGGGTTTGCCCAACTTAGCAACTTGACCCATCTCCATCTCCGCTCCAACCCGTTCCACAGCCAAATCCCACTGGATATCTTCCACTTGACCAGGTTAGTTTCTTTGGATCTTTCTTACAATGAGTATTACAATGTCTCTAACAAGGCAATGGAATATCTTTACCTAAAGAGGTCTAGTTCTGGCATGCAACAACTCTTTGGAAATCTTTCAGGCTTAAGGGAACTCTTTCTTGACTACGCAAACTTGTCAGCAACAGGTAGCCAATGGAGCCGGATCTTGGCACTTGGACTTCCTAATCTCCACAAACTAAGCTTGTTTGATTGTGGTCTTTCTGGACGGATTCATCCTTCATTTTTCCGACTTCATTCTCTTATTTTGCTAGATCTCGGCTCTAACTACCTCTCATCTCCAGTGCCAGAATTTATACATAATCTCACTTCTTTAACCTCCTTGAGACTCTCAAGTTGTAACTTGCGCCATAAATTTCCAACGAGTGTTTTCAATTGGCCAAACTTACAATTGCTTGACATTTCTGACAATCAATTCTTGACAATTGATTTCCCAAAATTTTCAATAAATAGTACTATCCAGGAGTTGGTAATGTCACAGACAAAATTTCATGGCAATTTGGTAGACATTCCATGAAATTTTAAATCCTTAACTTCCTTGAGCATGAGTGAATGCAACCTAGTAGGTCCAATACCTCAATCATTCGCAAACTTGAGCCAACTTGTTATTCTTGATCTCTCATATAATAATTTTCAAGGGTCAATCCCATCCCTAATTTTTACTTTAACTAAGGTTCAGTATTTGTCCCTGTCATCAAACCATTTCAATGGTGCCGTGGACCTAGGTTCCTTACAAAATCTCAAGAACCTAGAAGTGCTTCAACTTTCATTTAACAACTTCTCAACCATCATCAACACTAGAAATAGTTCAACATCCATCACTCAGCTAAGTGTCAACCTTAGCTAACTCATGAATTTAGATCTCTCCAACAACAACTTTCAAGGGCCAATTCTAATTTGGATTTTTGAACTAACTGAGCTTCAGTATTCGACCTGTACTCTAATAATTTCAATGGTGTCGTGGACCTAGGCTCCTTCCAAAACCTCAAGAACCTAGAACAGCTTGATCTTTCAAATAACAACCTAACAATTACTGCTGAACCTCAAAGCAGTTTAATGTCACCGTCCTTTCCTCAACTATGGAATTTGGCCTTAGGATCATGCAATATGAGCAACTTCCCAAATATGCTGAGAAATCAAGAAGAGATTGAATATCTTGACCTCTCATGGAATAGAATTCATGGTAAAATTCCACAATGGATATGGAAGGTTGGAAATGGGAGTATGCGTTATTTGAATCTCTTTCATAATTCTTTAGAGGGATTAGAAGGACTCTTTCCCCATCTCTCCTTAACCTCGATGCGATATTTTGACCTCAACTCAAACTTGTTGAAAGGCCATATTCCTGTGCCTCCAACATCATCCACTTTCTTTTCAATTGTAAACAATAAACTTGATGGAGAAGTGCCCTCTCTGATTTGCGATGCAAAAGTCCTTGAAGTTCTTGATTTGTCAAACAACAATTTCACTGGTTTGGTACCCCAATGCTTAGGCAAAACTAATAATCGATTCTTGAAAGTGTTAAATCTGGGCAAAAATGCTTTTTTTGGTCCCTTATTCCAAACATTCAAAGTTGGTTGTGCACTAGAGACACTTGATCTTAGTGATAATTACTTGGAGGGGCAGATGCCAGGGTCATTGAAAAATTGTCAAATGTTGAAGGTCTTGAACCTTGGGAACAATCAAATACATGATGAATTCCCTTCACAATTAGGAAATTTATCAAATTTGCATGTTCTTGTCTTGAGGTTAAACAACTTCTTTGGCTCCATTAGAGTGCCACGAAAAAATCGAGAATTCTTTCCACAGCTGCAAATCATTGACCTCTCATTCAACAACTTCAGTGGTAGTTTACCATTAAATTTATTTTCAACATGGAAGACGATGAAAGATGGTGGCTCAGCGTCAAAGTTCCTTACTGCAAATTTCTCAAATACTTACTATCAAGATAAAGTTTTGCTGGTTTGGAAGGGGATAGAAATTGAATTTGTAAAGATCCTCATGGCGGTCACCGTGGTGGATTTCTCACACAACCAACTGGAGGGTGACATCCCAACATCAATTGGGGAGTTGAAGGCACTTCGTGTGCTCAACTTGTCACATAACTATTTCCAAGGCGAAATTCCTACGTCGCTTCAGAACCTCAAAGTTCTTGAATCGTTGGACCTTTCAAATAACAGCTTGTCCGGAAAGATTCTGTGGCAACTGACTGAGCTATCATTCTTGGCAATGTTGAATCTCTCACAAAACCAACTTGCTGGAAAAATACCACAAGGTAGACAATTTGATACTTTTGGAAATGATTCTTTCTTGGGAAATTCAAAATTATGTGGTTTGCCATTATCAAGAGAGTGCAAGAAAAATGCAGTTGCAATGCCCCCAGCAACTCAATCAAACGATGAAGAGAGTGAACTGGACTTGATATGGATTGCATTTGGAGTTGGCCATGGTGTGGGCTTTGGAATGTTCTTTTGGATTCTGGCACTATGGAGGAAAGGGAGAAGGGTGTTCTTTATTTTTATTGACAGAGTATGTTTTTCATGTTTTTCGTATTTTATGTAGCTATTTATATGTGTGCTGTAATGGTTGTGATGTTTTTCTTCTTTCTTTAGTTAATCTAATAATGTTCAAGCCTTGTATTATAATGACGATAAATTCTCGTTGTGCTTTTTTTAATGAAATCCATCATATGAGTTGATGAGCATATAATTCTTTATGATGTTACTAAAGTTAAAGCAATCCCATATGTATTCATTTCTCTTGCCCTTACTGACATTAACACCAGAGTTTTTTAAGACCACATGCAAGTATAATGTATGATTTATGAAGGGTAAGTAACAGAGTAAGGGCGATATGGAAAAGGGAGAATTTAAGTTTTGGCAGTGGACAAAGAACTGTGAATTGATCGGACTGGATCTATTCAATTCCAAACATATTTGAAGAGAACCTTTTTTTAATTCAAACAAATTTTCCATGTGGCTTATAACAAAATTTATATACATCAGTATCTATCCCAACAATAAATCAAAAGACCTGAATGGTGAATTCTTTCATCCTATTTACTTGTCCCAGCAAGATACCATCTTGCCATCATGAGTAGTCAACCTAATACAACACAAGTAGACAGAAAAACACCTTCATTCGAATCAGATGTATAACTAATACAACACAATACAATACAAGTAGTCAACCTAATACAACACAAGTAGACAGAAAAACACCATTTAGATCAGATGTATAATTGATACCTTGTCGCACTCACTACATAGCCAAAGTCTTACCACACTACATTACCCTCAATTATTCTATTAAGGGCCACCAGTCTCGTAGACCAGTTTATAATGTCAATCAACTAACTCATAAGGCCAAATAAGTTAGGTCTGAACCGATGTCACTTAGGTTATCATACCTCGATCAGCTACTAGGATGTGCCAATCGTTGTGAATGATGGTCCACACAATACTAAAATCCACATCAATCATCATGGCTCATGAATAAAGCAACACAAGCTAATGCTATGATGAACAATACTGGCATATTAAATAATGAAACTTAAATCATAACTAATTATCAAATCAATAAATATCAAAAATATATATTAATATTCAAAATACACATGCATGTAACTACAAATTATAATGCAAAATCAAAAAAAGAAGAAAAGAGCTCTACTTACCTGATGTAAACTTTATTCGATCCGTGAATCATAATTTGCTCTAAAGCTCAAATTACGGCAATAGGAAAATGATGATGTTCTCTAATCAATATTTTTTAAAAAAATAGATATTATTTTTATATTTTTAATTATCTATTTATAATTATTTTATCCCAACATTAATTGCGTTCACAAGTGGGACCTTTCTTGATTACTTTACATTTTGGTAGGTTATTTCTTATCTAATTAAATTTTCAAAAATATTCAAGTATTTTCTAAAAAAATTTAGCATTAATTAATTCAATATTTATATATTTTAACTAACCATATCATTTTTTAAATTTTTATAATTTAAAATTTTATTTTGATTTTTTATCAATCTCCCCATTATTGTTGAAATCAAACACACTAAGTTCTCTTAATTTTTCTTTATGATTAGATCAAATATTTTAAATCTAAAATTCTTAATATAAATCAATAATTGCATAAAGTGGCAAGTAAAATAATTTCTAAATTGACTAAATAAAAATAATTTTTAGCACAAAATATTTATTATTGATATTTTATATATTTTATTTTTGAAAGATAGGAGTATATGATTAAGGTTGTCTACATGATGTAAATTTCTGACCATATTTATTTTATTTAAAAATTTATTTTTATATTTTCTAAGTATTATTCAGATGTTATTTACATCACATAAAATAAGCAGCTCAAAATTTCTTATATAGAAACTCTGAAAAATCGTTTAAAATAGCAAATTTTGCCAGTGGTGTACAGTGTTTGGATTGATTTTCTAAGATTTCTATTTCAAAATTTTACGTAACATTCTAATTCTAAATAAAATTCATTGATTAATGAATATATTAAGAGTTATTGGAAAAAATTTCATGCTAAAAATTCTTCATTTACTATTTATAATATATTTTTCTTTTAAGTTCTAGATTTACTGCATGGTTTGGCTATAACTTATAAACTATTGTAATTGTCAATCTCACCATTAATCATGGTTCCAATCAAAGGTGTAACACATAGATCATGGTATATACCTATTCAACTTTGGTCCAATGGTTTGGATTCTCAATGCACCTTCCGCATTAAAACTAAACGGTCTAGATCAACTAATTACAATTTCTAATGATATATCTATTAAAGTTGCATAATTAAAAATCTCAAAATTTAACCATCCATCAAGGTGTATACATATGATCTAACATCATATTTTTATGGAAAATTAAATTTTACACATCTAACAATTTGAATTATCTAAAATATGCATGAAATCATAGATTCAATGGTTTGAATCATTTGTTTATTGTTTATGGAATTAAAATCTTTTTGGACTAACTTTTGATTAAATTTTAGGCATAATTATCTTCAATAACATCCCCTAATCATGGCCCATCCTCAAATACCAAAAGCCCCCAAATTGAAATTAATCTCAATCAGGGGGTGTTTGGATACAAGTAAAACTTGTTAAATCAAAATTTTTCAATCTAAAAATTTTCACTATCTACAACTACAATTCTTTAATTATTTATTCATATATTTCTATACAACTATCCTAATTTTTAATGATTTTTACACAAGTAACCATACAACTAATGTAACGCTTCGAATTTACAAGCACGTTACAATGAGTCCTTGCACTACAGATCTTCTAAGCAGTGGAGCTTGGGAATAAAAGAAAAGTTTTATCTTTATACCGATGAAAGCATTTCCATTATGTCTAAAAATAAGTATGTTTTTTTGTTTATCTTGGTTTCATTCATTCCTAATAACAACTCAGCAGTATACCGCCTATATTTGGAAGGTTTGAGAAGAAGAGTTAACTACTTTCAAGAAGTAGCTTCCTTTAGAGACCTAATAAACATCATTCAATAATAATAGATATGTGTGGATCATATACATTCCTTCCAAGTTCTTTCTACTAATATCTCAATTTATCCTAAAAATTTTTAGTTGTCAATTTGATTACAAACATTCTTATACCACTCCAAATACATAGTATTCTACAAGTAAACCTTGTACACACCCAAATGAAGTTAATTTAGAAGCAAACCAAGCATGAAATTCAATTAAATTAAAGAACATGCCTTCACTGCTCTACTGGCAATAAAGAATCTCCATTCTGGTCTGCCATATCTGCATTCACCAATGATTTTTAAAAGCAATGAGTATAAAATACTCAGTAAGCAAACTTTTTAAAATACGTAAAAACATTCAATTTCACTTGCTCATGATTGACAATAACATGAGAGTAAACTTTTCATGATTCATCAAGACATTTATCTTTACTCGTGCATGACAATCAATTATACTTGTGCCTATATGATTGGGTCATGAATGCTGAAGTGCAACTATCATATGACTTATACCTTATGTAGTAGATGACACTTATTAAGTGATAATCTCCACATTGACATGAAAATAGCTCCATGAATCTTTTCATTCTCGACAACTTGGCAACATTAAGGAATGACAGTAGTCCTCTTTAACAACCTTGATAGACAAGAATTCCTATCATTTGTTTGCATGCATCTGACTTTCTATTTTCATCGGTCTTAATATGAGATGACTTCATCATTCGTGTCATGATAATCAACTTTATATATAAGATTAGACATTTAGAAATCATCATTTGAAAACGCCCATGATCCACTTAAAAAGATGAGAACATGATCACTACATTTGGTTAAGTGCATTTAAAACAATACCTTTAAAGGTCATGTCGCTGAAAGCATATAAATAACATATGTTGTAGAACTTGTTCTAAACATTTTGATAAAACTTAGTTCATGCATTTAAAGTAATATATTTGAAAATCGGGTCAGCGAAAATATTTAAGCGAAATAACAAATAAGAACTAGTCTAAATACATGCCAAACCTCAAGTCATGAAATTAAAACTTATTAAATACTGGATTACCTCATGAAGCTTTTGAAAAGGACTTGTAGGAATTGCTTACCTTTTTACTTTTACTCCTCTTCTAACCTTTCTTTTTCCTTTCCTATCATAGAGAATAGAATACATTCTGAGTATATATTAAATAATCATGCATTTTTATCTATCTTCTCTATCATGTCTGGGCTACATGCCTTTCTTTTAGCAAGTTTGGATACGAAATTCAATCCTATTAGACTGGAGTACTTGTTTACAAAGTTTCCTTATCTTTTTTTTTTACATCTACGTAAGTTTTTGATCTTGTTTAAGGATCCCTAACTAAGAGATTCGACCTATTTATGTTTCTCAATTAGATTAACCATGACTTTTAAGTCATCATCTTGGGGTCGTATATAGGAAACCAACTCCTATAGCATTTTAAATGTATTTCTTATACAAAATCCTTGAATAATGAGTCATCTAGTTCAAATAACACTTAGTCCATCATGAACATATTCAATTGAAATCAAGATAGTCTCACGAGAGTATAAATGAATCAAATTATTTGTTTAAGAAAACTATGCAACAATTCTTATTCTTTGAATATACTCAATTCAAAAATGAAATAAATAATTTAAAATCTCAACTAATCTACTAATTTCTTTACAGCTTACTTGTTAGCTTTTGACTGATATCTTGTTTACACCTAAATCTTCATTATTGTATCTATACTTCTTATCATTGCCCTAGTCATGTCTCATTAGTCAAAACATGATCAATTCCTTTGTTTATAAGGTATTTTATTTTTTTTTACATCAATATTTACATGAACATTTCGTTACAAAATAGTAACATGGGCTCCCTTCTATCATTCTCATTTATATAGACTTATCAAAATTACTATATCATGAATTTATAACTTATACATATTTGTGTATACCTAAATTTTCATTTTAGGCTTCATTTTCATATCAAAGCTCACCACCAAGTTAATTTAAGTATTAAATCTAACCTATTTGACTTAGAGTTTAACAACTTTTCTTCAAAATTATGAAAGTGTAGATTTTATCCTTTATAGGATTCCATTTCTTTTCATTTTCATAATATACACTATGAAATTTTTTATGGCATCATTAAATCGACATAAAAATGGCCTTTTAAAACTGCATCTAGCTATCAAGTCATATCTTTAGCATCCATTAACTATTTTGATTTTCCTTTGAAGAGTTCTAACTAGATGCATATATAAATTATTAAAAAAGAAGCTCATAACTAATATAATGAGTTAAACTCTACTAAAGTAATATGCTTTTGCAAATCAAATATAGTTATGAAACCAATGCATTATCATTGTTAACTCAATGAAATAGACTCGTAATAACATTTAGAGCATTAATTCAACTTCAACGTGTTTCATCATCTCTAAAACTTATTTTAAAGTTCTCTAAATTGTACTTTTAATTATGTATAATTATTACTCATAAATTCCTTGCTTGAATAGTATCCATCTTCTTGGCTAGGCTTTTATCAATATAAAGATTCAAAAATTCTATTCTATGCATTATAGCTAACCTTATTATCATTATCCACTATCATGGTTAAAATTCTAGGTCTACATGTGAATCAAATCTTAGTTTAATAAAATTTCCTTTTTGAAAGCATTGTAATGCATAATCAAGGATATAATTCAAATATACACATTTACATTCATCCACATATAGTTTTCAACTAGATATACATGAATTAATGTTTACTTTAATTAGGTGTCTCATTTATTTAAGGTAAATTCATAGGTTGCATCTTATGCATGAGAACAAAGTTTTCTTTTTCATTCATCATAAGGAACACTTGAAAAATCAAGCTTATCATCCGTAGATTTGAGATTCTATAATTTATAGGTTGAATTTCCTAGTATAAATTTACATCGTGCCTATAATAGTGATATTATATTAACTTTGCATTTAAAATCAAAATCGCAATTACAAAATTCATAATTCCCCTCATCATCCATGTCTTCATAATTCAAGGCTTGAAATCGTATAAATATTTACATACATTCTTAAAAAATAATAAGTCACATACATTTCAAAAATTTAATAATCCATAATACTTATATTCATGTAGTTTTATAAAACTCATGCTTATACCCGTCTATTGTTAGTTTCCACCATTCGGGTATGAATTAAATTTGTTCTGTCTTAAAATCATTATAAAATCATTAAAATACATCATTCTTATTTTAAATTCAACCTGCAACTTAGATTCACACCCATACATGCTTTGGGTGTGCATTCATGAATTTGGAGCTTAATAAATTAAAAATCTCCATCATGTAGACTTGAAATCATCTTGAATACGGCTAAAAAATTCATAAAACTCAAAAGCCATATGAAAATTGAAACATGAAACTTGGATTCAAGCCTATAAAAAATTGCCAATTATGGGTTCATATATTACGGCTTTATTAATTCAAAAATCTCATTATTTAAGGTTAGATTGACTTGTATAGTGTTGAAAAAAAATCATAAAATGCAAAAGCGCCTTAGGAATCAAAGCAAGCATGTACGAATCCCACGAAATTTCACAGAAATCCTACCCATTTCCTACCAATCATGGTCATCCCCCTTGTATGAGCGTGAATGGATTCAGTTGAACGATATAATTTGTGATTTTCTTAATTAAATTTCTTAGATCTTGCACTAATTTTGCATGCATAGTCGAAAATGACAAAGGTTCAAAAACACTCACATCTTCTTACCCATTCTTGGCCGTCAGCCATGAATCTTTGGATAGAAGCTTAAACCCGTTTCAGATTTCCATTTTTACAACTTAGATTTACTCCTATAACATGCTAATAATCAAAATAAGAAAGATCTCTTACATGCATGATGAAATCCTATGGAGATTGGGAAGAAAAATTTGGTCCGCACCTTGCAATGGTGATGCCAGCAATGACAAGCTCTTCTTCTTCACCGATGACGATCGGCAACAGCCAAGGCAGTCCGGCAGCACTCTCCTCTCTTCTCCCTTCCTCTATTCTCTCCTGTTCTCTCCTCTCCCCTCCTCTCTCTTTTTCTGTCTCGCACTCTCTCCTTCTCTCTCTCTCTCTCTCTCTAGAATGACGAGAGAAAGTGGGGAAGCCTCTTTGGCGTGGGTGTTCCGGACGTGCATATGCATGTGTGGACACTTTGGGTGTGTTTGGGTTCCTCTATTCTCTCCCGTTCTCTCCTGTCCCCTCCTCTCTCTCTCTCTCTCTCTCTCTCTCTGGAATGACGAGAGAAAGTGGGGAAGCCCCTTTGGCGTGGGTGTTCCGGACGTGCATATGCATGTGTGGACACTTTGGGTGTGTTTGGGTTCCTCTATTCTCTCCCGTTCTCTCCTCTCCCATCCTCTCTCTTTCTCTGACTTGCACTCTCCCCTCCTCTCTCTCTCTCTCTCTCTGGAATGATGAGAGAAAGTGGGGAAGCCCCTTTGGCGTAGGTGTTCCGGACGTTGTATGGATAGTTTCGTAGAAATGATTGAAAAGTAGAATGGTTGTATAGGAAAAGGTAAAAAAATAATTAAAAATTGTTGGTCCCGAGTTGATGGAAAAACCCAAGAGGGGAGGGGTGAATTGGGTATTTAAAAAATATATCTTAAACAGAAGCTTATCCCCGGATTAATCCAGTCCCCTTAATTGAGAAACGAAATGGAAAGCAATGTAAATAGCAGAAGTATAGATCAAGCACACAGGATTTTTATAGTGGTTCGGGCAACCTCCCTACTCCACTCTTCCAAGCTCACACTCCTTGTGACTTGGGTTCCACTATTTTATTCTCTTAATACAATTAGAGCCACTGCTCTCTTCTAGATTCCAGCTCTAGGTGGCATCAACAAAACACAGCACAAGTAGGTGATGAGTCACACTCCAATCACACACTACTTTGCTTATACTTGATCTTAGTTCCTCAAACTAAATCAAGTTTAACACATACAACAGAAAGAATAGTAAAACTACACTTTACAGATGTGTAGAAGCAGTTTGGCGCAGAGAAGAACTTGTTGAAATGGCTTTGTATGATCAGTAGTTGAGCTCTTGCAGTTTGAAGCAAAGTTCTTCCTCTTTAGTTGGCTTGATCTCTTTAAAGCTCTTGTAGATGGTAGTTATGCACTCTTAATGATTTTCATCTACTTCCCTCGTTCACATTCAATCTCTTTTATAATCGTGGAGGGAATCCGAACGTTAGAGGGTAGGTGGCGCGCATTTATTGCGCCAACGTTCGAATAAATTCCGACCGTTGCGACCCAAGTCGCATGTGGAGTCGACTTCGGATGCGACTTCGCCCAAGTCGCAGATGGAGTCGACTTCAGGTGCGACTTCGCTTTTCCGTCGCAGCTTCAAGTTTCAGTCAGGGTCGACTTGGGCATCAACTTGACCCAAGTCGCAGATGAAGTCGACTTCGGGTGCGACTTCACCTTGTCAGGTTCCAAGTCTGAGTCTTGAGTCGACTTTGGCTTCCGACTTCAACTCAAGTCGATCATGGAGTCGACTTGGGTTGCGACTTGACTTGGTCTTTGCAAAATACGCTTTGTTCTTCATTTGATCTTCCTCTATCTTGCTTGGCTTGTTTCCTTGATGATTCTTAGGAGAGCCTGAGTTTCGAATCATGCGCCTTGCTTTGCATTTGACTCAGTTGGTCTTTAAAACTTGATAGACTTGATTTGATCTTGATCTTGAAGCTTTGCTTTGATCTTGAGTGAGGGAATCCTTGAATAGGCTTTGAAACTGCATCTTTGAAGTCTGAACTTCTCAAGTCGCGGATGAAGTCGACTTTGTCTGCGACTTCACCCAAGTCGCACCTGGAGTCGACTTGGCCTGCGACTTGGGCAGCTTCGTTCCCCGAAATTCAACTCTGGACAGTTTTCCATGTTTGAAGTCGATAGCGAGGTCGACTTCGTTTGCGACTTGGCTTCTCAAGTCGCATGTGGAGTCGACTTGGGATGCGACTTCACCTGTACGTTGGTTTTGCCTTTGAGGTTCTTTCTCAAGTCGATAGTTAAGTCGACTTTGGGATCGACTTCACTCTAAGTCGAAGTCCAAGTCGACTTGGGGATCGACTTGGCTACTTAAGTTCCTTAAAACAAGTGGCAAACTCATTAGTCCTTTAAATATACTCAAGTTAGTTGTTGTTAATCATCAAAACTTAATCTTTGGTTAATTTTACTTTGTTTTGAAGTATTGTTTCCAACAAAATATGATAGCTGTGGAGAGTGAAAAATTTTAAATTAAAAAGTTTTAACTTGACATTTTATGTATATTGCCAAACACACCCTTTTTTTTAAAAAAAAAATGCAATATGCTAAATATTACATTTCCCTATTTGGGCCTTCCGAATTTTAATCTTACCCATTACACTATTTTTTCAGTCATTTGTATGCCTTAAATAATTTAATTTCATTAAATTATTCAACACATTTATTAATTAAATCAATATTTTCTAATTAATTATTACACCTTTCTTCTTGCCATCTATTCACAAATTTTTTTAAATTTCCCATAGTTATTATCCTTTCTTGCTTGTATTTTAGGCCATCAAATATATATATAAGTTTCATTAATTAAATGGCTCAACATATTCAATTAAACTTGCAATAGCATGCTCTTAATTCATTTTAGTTATTTTTCTTTTTGGATTTTATAGTTATTACCCTTTGTTCTTGTATTTTTAGCCATCAAAATATATATATATGAGTTTCATTAATCAAATGGCCTAAAATATTAAATTAAACTTGTAATAATATGCCCTTAAGTTATTCTAGTTACTATTATTTTTCTAAACATTGTAACTAATCTCTCTATTTTAACTTTATTTTTTTTACTCATCATTATTACTCATCTCATAGTATATAATTTTCTCCTATTTTAAAAACTTCTACACTAAAAACTTTTCTTTGAAAAATTTTATCACTTATAGAACGCACCTCGGATTTGATAAATCTGATTTTTAAGGACAACTAGTTCCATTTTTAAATATGAAATATATATTTCGAATTCAATGGTTCAGAATCATCTCCACTCTTAATCCTTATTGAACTTAACAGAAAAATATATAATAAATAATAACTAATCTAGATGAATATGATTAATGGTTGGAGTTAACTTCATCTACCCATCAATTCCTCATTCTTTTTCACTTTCTTTCTCCTCAAATTTTCTCTCAACTTCTGTTGATCCAAATGGACCATTAACACTTATTTATAGCTCCAATAATGTTCTAACAGTGGCATAATTACCCCCCTCATTTACATAATTTATGCATTTATTTATTTCGTTAAGTGGATGTCATTTGCACACTACTAGAATATGAAGGTTTGACTTTCATCCCATATTGTGGTGCATGTGGGAGGGTTTGCATTTTGCTACTTCTATTTTATTTATCATATACAACCTATGTTTTAAAATTTGGAAATTTGCACCTGAGTTATCATAAAATATCAAAAGACCTATATTTCTCTTCTAAAAACTTTTCAAATTAATCATATGCATTTCCCTTCTAAAAACTTCTCAAATTAATCATATGTGCACATTTGAATGTGCTTTACATAATAGTCATAAAATTTAAGTACCAGAAGCATGGATTATTATACAAAGATTTAAGAAGCCTATTTATTCTATATTTATTGAATACACATTCAAAAGAATACAAATTTATATCTAAAAATTCGAGCAAGGTATTTAGAGATTCTCTCATATATTTATTGTAATTTTCTTTTTATTATTATTATTTTTTGTCCTTGAGGGTGCCCAGGATGTATTAAAACTTCTAACTTTTTTTACAATCAAAAGGGCAAATTTCACATATACTCATGAATTTTATCCATAATTCTATGGTACTCACAAACCTTCAAAAATATTTCAAATACTTAGGAATTTTTTCATTGTAATTCCATATGCTCATGCAGTTAGGAATCCATTAAACAAGCCATTAACCCCACTGTAAAATAATGAATATGCCCAATTCTTAATATAACTTTAAGCTATTTTGCTTAAAATTAAAGATTCATATTCAAAGAATATATTATTTTATAGATATTGAATTACTAAATATTCATTATAATATGAATTTTATCTATAAAATCATAATTAAGGATGACATATTCATCACTTCACAGGGGTTAATGATTCTTTTAATGAATCCTTAACAGCATGGGTATACATAGAATTAGAATCAAAATTTGTAACCGTTAAGGTGAATTTACTCTCATCGATGCCAAAGGTTTTTAACTTTTTTGTTAGTTTTTTGCTCATATGAATTTAGAATTTAGAGATAATGGAAGAGTGGGCAATGGTTTGCCTCTATTGACAACTGAATGGGAGATGTGGTTGTGAACCTACCGTTTTGGTGTGTAGCTACCAAAGAAGACAAGTTGCTGTACTGAGATAAAAATTAACGATGCAGATGACACTGATGCAGGGTGTTTTAATTAGGATTGCTAAAGTTATTGGTGAATCCTTGCTTGTCGGCAGCGGATCTGCATATGCAAATAGCCAGATATGAAGAAGAAAGTTGCTTCCGAATTTTCTAATTGATGATCATCGAGGCTGTAGCTGTTTGGTTTGGCTTTACCATTCAATTATGACTAGTGCCGCCATAGCTTTTGGATTTTAACCCAACGCTAGAGACGATGAATGGTGTTGTTGCCATTGCTTGGATAAGAAGTCAGATTTAAGCCTGTGATTAGTCATGTGATGGTTGTCCTCTAAGTGCAATTAGAAAAGACGATGATATGTTATAATGCTCTGACAGTGAAATGCAAAGCTCCACATGCAGTTCTTTGTTCATCCATTAAACTATCATATAATTTTATCCGAACAATATAGACCAAACATAAAAGGCAAAGATGCTAAAGCAACGACAATGCGCTAAAAATTCTAAGATGGGGAAGTGCTCCAATAGAATGCAAAAATCTAAGCCAATGCAGTGGGTAATTTTGGTATTTTGAAAAAAATAAAAAATTCAAAAACTTATATGTAGCTAATTAAGAATAACGACATAGTTATGCGAGGATTTTTTGGAGATAATTTGTAGATATATAAGAAATTTTGGGAATCTATGGGTATAAGAAGAATAAGGTGAAAATTTAATGATATATTTGACAATTTTCCAACTAAAAATAATAAACTTATTTTATAGATTAAATACAGTTATTTAATAGTCATATAAAAATTTTTAAAAAACTAAAAAAACATGAAAGATGAAAATTGTAAGGCAAAACAGGCTTAAATTATAACAAAATATGAGTGATATTGTAAAAATGAAATTATTAAAAAAATCAGCCACATAAATTAGCGATCCAGGACGTGAAACAAGTGGGGCAGATGTGATGATTGATTCTCGCATTAATATTAGAAAGCAAATCAAACAACTTTCATTTTCAACCATGTGTTTTCTATAATAGTCGAAAATTTTACAACTAAAAATAATAAAACTTATTTTATAGATTAAATACAATTATTTAATAGTCATATAAAATTTTTTTAAAAACTAAAAAAAATGTGTTTTTTGCACTATTTGCAACCTACAGCAAATGATCATGGATGTGTAGCGCATGAACAATTGGACACTACGGTTGGCCAACCTATGGGCCAAAAATGAAATGAGAAATTAAAAAAAGTGCGAATCAATGAAAATAGATATGATGCAGGTATAGAAATTAAACATGATGCATGTTGACACGAAATTAAATAAAATATACTTATAAAAATATTTAAATACGAGATGCAAGTCAATAGGTTGGCATGATGCGGCTCATGTAAAATAAAGAGCAAATGGTGTAGAAGAAGGGTTCAAGATTAGAAATGTGAATAAAGAGAAAATGTGTAAACACAATGTTAAAGAAGTGATATACAGATGTTAAGTTTTTTAAATGATGCCAACCATTAGAGTTATTTATATAATTCAAAGTTAGTAAAACACAAACATATATATCAATTAGGCGTAATTAATAATTAATAAATGTATTCAAAATCTATAATGCAGATAATTATTTAATAACAAAAAATATAATTTTTGCATATCAAATTGGTTAGAGTCGCTACTAACCAAATAATAGTTATTAGACCGTATACAATTAGGTACCGAAATATAGAGATTGTCTGGGTAAACTAATAATCAAACGAAAACAAATACAATTTTATTTTTCACTAATCACATTAGTCCTAGGAGTGTAAAGTAATATACATTTTTCATGTAAAAGCTAAAGAGAAGTGTTGCGGGAACTTATTGCCTAGGCTTTTTTCAAGACCCTAGCTCAATCAGAAAGTTAGATGTGGGGATCTATTCTCTTAAGTCTAGAATAGATATCTCATCTCAAAAGAGCTAAAACGAAAACTCTACCTTTTTGTGTTGAACAAAAATTTTATAATAGTTTTACTGTTTTTCAAGATGTATTAATTTTTTATGCTGCAGCTGGTGCATACCAGTCTGAAGGCATGTTTTACGGTTTGGCCTTGATTTTTGACTTTGCCCACTGTTGTTTAAGACACTTGATCACCTTAATGGCTTGGATCTTCCATTTATAGCTTGAATCTCATAGCATTATTTTCTTATTTGAAATGGTGCAAATCTCAACATCATTTCAGTCAAATGTATCTTGACCTTTCAAAAACCCACTAGTTTGTTGATTTTTGATTTGATTCAAATCATTCACCATGTGTAGCACCCGCCGTGAGCGCTACGATGGGCTCGGAATTGGTTTTCCGGGCCTTGAGAGTGTGGATCGTGTTGGACTGCAACATGGGCTTAGATTTCCTGCATTCACATGGGGTAAAATGCGTTAGGCTTCATATTTTTTAGAAAAGTTGGCGTATGGGTGTTTTCTTGCGGGTTCGGCAGCATAACGGCTAAGACGGGGCTTTCCGTACACGGGTCAAGTCACAAATCCGGCAGCATAACGGCAGCGTATTATGCTGGGATATGTGGACCCGCGTGCGCCCGCCTTGCCGGGGCGTTAACTCAAACTCGCACACAAAAATAAAAGGAAAACGGAGTCGCCACTGATCTTTAAAGGGAGATCAGCCCCTGTTTAAAGAAATAAGGCACTAGTTATACAGAGCTCGGGTTCCGGCCTTCGGGTTGAAGCAAATATGGAGAAATCTACCAACCCGAGGCTGTTTACATGACGTAAAAGGGGGAAAATAAAAAGATTTGAGAGAATGGGAAAGATGGAAAGGGGGCGCGTGGAGAGAGGCGTCGAGCGCGTAGAGCGGGAAGAGCCGGGACACGGGGGCATTGCTGCAGACTCTCGTCCTCCCCTCTGGGATGCCTCTCCTCAAGTGTCTTGAATGAGAGGAGGGCTCCTCCTTTTATAGATGTAGGAGTGGGCTTTTGGGCCATTTGGGGTCATGGACTTGGTCCATGGGCTTGGACTTGAGTTGGGATCATGAGCCTTGGGCTTCTTGAGTGGTTGGACTTGAGCTTGAGTTGAGATCATGGGCTTTGGGCCTCTTGAGTGGTTGGACTTGAGCTTGAGTTGAGATCATGGGCTTTGGGCCTCTTGAGTGGTTGGACTTGGTCCATGCTTGAGCTTGGCGGGCTCCTTCCATAGTGGGCTAGAATTTGGTGGGCTAGAGCTTGGCTAACCCCTTTGTTTTGGGGTGGGCCGTTGTAGAGGCCCCGAAGTTGTAGAGAAGCCTACTTCTGAGACTTGGTGGGCTGTCTTGTGGAGCCCGTTGAGGTGGCCTGTAGGAGCTTCGCTCGTGTAGGCCGGATCTGGTTTGTTGAAAAACCTGCTTCGAGGCTTGGTGGAGCTTCGCTCCCGTGGGCTGAGTTTGGAAGAGCCTGCTTAGCTTGCTTGAACCTCTTTTTGCCTTGAATTTGTTTGGGCTTGGGACCTTTTTCATTTTATCTATTTTTGGGCCCAAAGGTGGGGTGTCAACAGTTGCCCCCCTTTGCCAGAGGCGTCTTGACGGTGAATGGCAAAGTACTGGACACCCGGTTTTGCATTAACCTGAACACTCTTTTTTTTTCTCTCTTTTTTTTGTTTTTTGTTTTTTTTTGTTTTTGTTTTTTGTTTTTTTTGGGTCACTTCGTGATTTTTGCCTACTTATGAAGTTTCTTCTGGGAGAGTGGTCCTTTTTGAAATTTTGTGGACTTGCCGGCTTGTTTTGCACTAGTCTTGAATCCGGATGATTTCGCAATTTCTAGAGATGGCAGGGAGCTTTTTGCAATTTTAACCCATTTTAGGTCGGATGGGGGGTTTCCCTCTTTCGGTTGCTGTTTCTCTTCTTTCCATCACCGCCGTGGCTGCCTGCTGTCGCCGTTCGGGGTACGTTGCCGGCATTCGTTGCCTTCTCCTACGACGGCCGGCGTCATCGTTGTCGTTGCTACTGCTGTCAAGGTTTTTCTGTTCCCCTGCCGCGATGCCTGTTTGGGACACAATTTTTCCTATCGTCGGCGGGATTGCTGCTGCCTTTGGTTGTGCAGCCGCCATTGATGGTTCGTCTTCCCTTGTGCCGGAGAGGTTTCGCACGAGTCGAGCTGTTGCAGCAGCTGCTGTTGCCTCTTGCATATTTGCTGTGTCGGCCATGGTTGTTGCTGTCAGACTCACCTATTTCTGGTCGCTGTCATCGTCGTTGCCGGTTGCTGCTGTTGTGCGGTCGCCGCTACCGCTGTCGTGCTACCGTTTCTCTTCTCCGGCGACGATTGGATTGCGCCGCTTGGTGCTATTGTCTTCTAAGTCTCCGACTTCCGTTAGTCCTCCTTAGCGTCGGCCGTCGAGGTTTGTTTGCTGCCCTGGTAGTCTTCTCCTCCTTGGCCACTGCCGACGCCCACCGGCTTCTCTGCTTCCAGTCGTCTTCCGAGTTTTCGACTACTGCCGCTGCCAATTCGCTGTCGGCGCCGCTGTTATGCGATCGTCGTCACGTTGCCGTACCGCCGTTGGAATTTCTGCCCGGTTTTCGGCTTGTCTTCCTTGGTGCCGATCATGGTTGCTGTCAATAACCGGCGTTGCCGCCCTGTTTGCTGGCCACCACCGCTGCCATCTTACGGTTCGCATCCTTCGTTCGCCGGTGAGGTTATGGTTGCTGCTGCTAGTTGCCATTGAGGTCGCTTTGTTGCTGTCTGGTTGCCCTTTGCTTTGTCTCCGGTGCTAATCGGGACGCTGCCGCTGCCTTTCATTTGCTGTGCCGGTGGTGCCGTTCGATCGGGGTGCTGCAGCTACCTTCTCCTTGGCAGCTTGAGGTATTTTTCCCTTTTTATTTTTTTATTTTTTTATTTTGTGTTTTTGTTTTGTTTCTTTGCCGGCATTGATGTGGTGGTAGAAGCTTTCTCAGTGTGGCCGGTCTTCGGCGATGTCGGCACTCGCAGCGATGGCCATTCTCATTGCCGGAGCCGCTATTCCTCTTTTTTTTTTTCAAATTGCTCATTCTTGACTGAGTAACTGCCTTCTTTTGTAGCTGTGTGACAGCTTTATGGTCGCCCCCATGCTTAGTGGATGTGCGATCCGATCGTTATTGTCATGGCGGGAGAGTCTACTGGCCGCTTCTTGTTTTCTGACGGGGTCCGCGCCACTTGGTATTTTGGGGATAGATTGTGTGGCAGTTGACAGGTGACAAGCGGATCCTGCCTCTCCTTGTTCACCATTTCTTTGTGGAACAAGCTTAGTGTATGGGTGGAATGCTCGGGCTCTTGATATCATCTTTGACGGTCGTCGTGTGGCTTTGGGTGGCGACGTCCTTGCTCGAGTTAGGGTTGCCGGTGGGACGCCTTGAAGACACTTCTTCATTTTTTTTTCCTTTTTGGCCAACTTGTACTTTTGTAAATCTTGAATACTTGTATGCCCCATTTTTTGAATGTAAAGCCGTGTGAATGCCGGCTCATTTTTTTTTTTGGAGGATGTGTCTGTATGATTTGTTGCCTTTGCGGGGTATGGATCTTGTAAAATTCTTCTTCTTGACGTCCCAAAATCATACTTTTCAGATTTTGTACGATTTTGTCCGTACTTTCAAGATTTTTTGCAAAATTTTTTGGATTTTCTCGTCCGTCCGGCTCAAATTTCTTCCCCATATTTTCTGCACTTGTCCTTCAATGCTACAGGGTTGCTATGGGTGTCTGGAAGTTTGCCTTGCGAGCGGCGCTGTGGAACCCTTTCCTCATGTGGCTTTGCCTCCCGAATCCCAAACTTTGTTTGTTGTAGGATGGAACATGACGTAAAAGTAATATGTCTTTTTTCTTCGAAACTGCCTGCCCCCATGCTTCGGGATGATATAGATGCATTTTTTTCTACCTTTTGCCCTTCGGCCTTTGTTTGTAATTTTTCCTTTGCCGCTTGAACTTCATTTTTCTTTGGCATGTGGCTTTGATAGGTTGCCCCCATGCTTCTTTGTCATGCTCCCAGCCTTTTGCTTTTTGTGCGCATTTTGCCGCCTGTGAAATATTGTCTTCACTGATAGTTGGCATTTTTCCTGCCAAGCTTGATGGAAAGATTATCTAGTAGCCATTTTGAAATATCCCTTATGGATGTGTTGACGGAGATATATTTGTGACGGTGGGTTGATAGATGATGGTTGTATGCCCTGCGCATTCTGCAGCTTCCGGGGCTAATCTTGTTGGCTGTTCGACTTCGTCGACATGGCCTGTGTTGATGATGGTTTGTTGAGGCTGTTTAGATGCCTCTGCTTGATTGTCTGTGTGAGGGATAACTTCATTTGTGACTTGTAGATGGCCTTTTCCATTTGGCTTCTCTTGTGCAGGAATTTCTTGAAATTTGTACTCCTTGGCTGGCACTTCCTTTTCTGATGTGTTTGTCTGCTTTGTTGATAAGATTAATATTTCACCTTCCGTGGCCGGGCATGGTTGTGTAGATGATGATGACGATGACTGCTTTAGAGGAATGCTAGGAGTAGAGGTGTAAGGAGCTTTGAGGTTCTCTTCTGCATTTTTAGAATGCAGACATGTTGGTTGGTTGACTGAAAAAAAGATATTTTCTGGGGAGAAGTGAGGCAAAGTTGGTTGACTTGCTATCTTGAGAGGAGTTCCCGGGTTTGTAAGCAAGGTATTGGGAGATGTTCTTTGAATAATAAGGGATTTATGCAAAATAGGATTCTCTTGCGTGGGTTTGGCAGGTTTTCCCAATAAGATGATCGGCTCGATGCATTTTCTTTCAAGGACGGCAGAGTTGGCATTTCGGCCTTGTAAAATGATAGGAGCATTATGGGGTTGGGCTTTTGTTATGAAAATAGAAGGGTCAAAGGTTTTAGCATTACCCTTCACAAAATTAACTTCCATGCCAATGTCCGCTATTGGAGGTGTCTGGCTTGCTTGTTCAAGAAGAATATCATTTCCTTGTTGTGGCCATGGGGAAATCATTTCCTTCCTTAGGCCGTCTTCAACTTGCTTCGCCACTTGCAATAGTTGTGTAAAGCTGGCAAACGGATGTGAGATGAGGAAGCCTGAGATGCTGGGGTGAGATGAATTGATGATGATGGAGATCTGCTCGTCCAAAGGCAAAGGACTTTTCATCTTTGCGGCTAAGGCACGCCATCTAGCCACGTACTTTGAGAACATTTCATCCTCTTCTTGCTTGAGTGCTTCGAGATTGGCCCTTTTGGGAGCCATGTTTAGCATGTAGGAAAATCGATCCATGAAAGTGAGAGATAGATGCTCCCATGTTTTGATTTGCTTGCAGTCGAGCGACATATATTATTCAAGGGCGTCTCCTCTTAGGCTATGTTGGAATAGCATGACCAAAATTTCCTCTTTTTTTACCAAAGGGTATAAAATACTGCAAAAGGCCTTGATATGGGCATGTGGGCATGAGTTTCCTTCATAGATAGGGACGGTTGACATTTTAAAATTTTCAGGTAGTTGTGCATTTGGAAATGGGCATAAGTCTTCAATTTTTACCAAATGAAAGTCCTCCTCTTGCTGTTGCTCAATTTTTCTTTGTAACTCTTGGAGTTGGCTTTGAAATTGTATCTTGACCTCTTCTAGGCCGCGTGATCTTTGAACTGGAATGGATTGTGAGCTTGAACTCGTCGTTTGTTGATGTTGTGATGAAGAGGATGACACTTGATGTTGTTGTTTTGCCATTGATTGACGTTGCTCTAATATTTTGTAGAGCATGTCCTCTTGCATTCGTTGCATCATCCGATCCCATTTTTCAAATGAGAATGCAGTATTTTCCTTTGAAAGATGATTTGTCAGCTCCATGTATGCGATCTTCAGCTTGAAGGCAACTAGAACTTTAAGATATATATAATTTTTTCACTCTTTTTTAAGCTTTTTTTTTGCTTTTTCTTTTAACTTTTTTTTTGCTCTCTTTTTTTTTGCTCTCTTTTTTTTGCTCTTTTTTTTTGCTCTTTTTTTAACTTTTTTTTTAAAGTAGGAAGTCAAAGTAAAATTATGGAAACATGATATGATGCCCCTCTGTTTCAGAACCAAGGGTAGAAAGGTTGATTAATCATCTTCGAACTTGAAAAGCCATTGCTAGCTTACTGCCGCATCGCAGTGATGCCTCTGGACGTTGCTGGACCTTTATGCCATGTCAGTGCCTTTTCCGTATTGTTCTTGTCAGTGCCTTTTGTCACATCAACGGTCATTTCAGCGCCTTTATGTCATGTCAATTGTCTTGTCAGCATACTTCTTGGGTCAACAGTTGACTTCTAGGCATGTAAGCTTTATGTCACATCAATGGTCTTGTCAGCACCTTTATGTCATGTCAATGGTCTTATCAGTACCTTTATGTCATGTCAATTGTCTTGTCAGTGCTTTTCAGCACCTGTCACATCAGTGATTGACTTGTTTTGCCTTCGATATATGGTGAAGAACCTGAGCAATCAATGAAAAATGGTTAGCACTTGTAAATAGATACTAAAAAAGTCAACCTTTGGATGGATACTTGCAAGTCCAGGTCCTTTTGTGTTTTTTGAGATTTTATTTGTTTTAAGTTTCACGCGTGAGAATGTTCGAGGTCCACAGATTTGGGTTTGCCTGAGGCGTCTCTGGAAAAGTGACCAGTTCGCTTGAAGCGTGTCTGGAGAAGGACCAGTTCTCTTGAAGCGTGTCTGAAGAAGGACCAGTTCTCTTGAAGCGTGTCTGGAAGAATAACTAGTTCGCTTGAAGAGTCTTTGGAAGGAAGACCAGTTCACTTGAAGCGTTTCTGGAAGCGTGACCAGAAAACACTCAGGTTATGAAAAAAATGTGAGTTTTACACCAAATTTTTTTTACGTTAATTGATTTTGGATTTGCCGGAGGCCCTTGCTGTAGGCTTGTTTTACGTGTCTGGACGGTTACGATGTGGTGTGCAATAGTGCTCTTTCTTCACGAGTTCTTTTCAGTTTGTGAGCTGGACGCCTCTGGACCTAAAAACTTTTCAGGTTTCTGTGCGATTTGGGCAGAAACTTCAGAAACTCGCTGCCGGGAGACGAGATTTCCTCTACAACTTGCTGTCCAGCGAGAGAAGAGCTTCGATCTTCCATTTTTTGACCCCCTTGCGT
The DNA here is from genome assembly GCA_030490835.1 of Annona cherimola. Classification (NCBI taxonomy): domain Eukaryota; kingdom Viridiplantae; phylum Streptophyta; class Magnoliopsida; order Magnoliales; family Annonaceae; genus Annona; species Annona cherimola. The sequence goes on along the minus strand of CM059971.1, from coordinate 7,205,158 downwards.
CGATGTAGACCTGCAACGCCGTCTCCAGTAGAGTTGCCAAGCTGTAGCACCTGCCGTGAGCACTACGATGGGCTCGGAATTGGTTTTTCGGGCCTTGAGAGGGTGGATCGTGTTGGACTGCAACGTGGGCTTAGATTTCCTGCATTCACATGGGGTAAAATGCGTTAGGCTTCATATTTTTTAGAAAAGTTAGCGTATGGGTGTTTTCTTGCGGGTTCGGCAGCATAACGGCTAAGACGGGGCTTTCCGTACACGGGTCAAGTCACAAATCCGGCAGCATAACGGCAGCGTATTATGCTGGGATCCGTGGACCCGCGTGCGCCCGCCTTGCCGGGGCGTTAACTCAAACACGCACACAAAAATAAAAGGAAAACGGAGTCGCCACTGATCTTTAAAGGGAGATCAGCCCCTGTTTAAAGAAATAAGACACTAGTTATACAGAGCTCGGGTTCCGGCCTTCGGGTTGAAGCAAATATGGAGAAATCTGCCAACCCGAGGAGGTTTACATGACGTAAAAGGGGGGAAATAAAAAGATTTGAGAGAATGAGAAAGATGGAAAGGGGGCGCGTGGAGAGGCGTGGAGCGCGTAGAGCGAGAAGAGCCGGGACGCGGGGGCGTTGCTGCAGACTCCCATCCTCCCCTCTGGGATGCCTCTCCTCAAGAGTCTTGAATGAGAGGGGGGCTCCTCCTTTTATAGATGTAGGAGTGGGCTTTTAGGCCACTTGGGGTCATGGACTTGGTCTATGGGCTTGGACTTGAGTTGGGATCATGAGCCTTGGGCTTCTTGAGTGGTTGGACTTGAGCTTGAGTTGAGATCATGGGCTTTGGGCCTCTTGAGTGGTTGAACTTGGTCTTGAGTTGAGATCATGGGCTTTGGGCCTCTTGAGTGGTTGGACTTGAGCTTGAGTTGAGATCATGGGCTTTGGGCCTCTTGAGTGGTTGGACTTGGTCCATGCTTGAGCTTGGCGGGCTCCTTCCATAGTGGGCTAGAATTTGGTGGGTTAGAGCTTGGCTAACCCCTTTGTTTTGGGGTGGGCCGTTGTAGAGTCCCCGAAGTTGTAGAGAAGCCCTACTTTTGAGGCTTGGTGGGCTATCTTGTGGAGCCCGTTGAGGTGGCCTGCAGGAGCTTCGCTCATGTAGGCCGGATCTGGTTTGTTGAAAAGCCTGCTTCGAGGCTTGTTGGAGCTTCGCTCCCGTGGGCTGAGTTTGGAAGAGCCTGCTTAGCTTGCTTGAACTTCTTTTTGCCTTAAATTTGTTTGGGCTTGAGACCTTTTTCATTTTATCTATTTTTGGGCCCAAAGGTAGGGTGTCAACACCATGTTACTCTCGCTCCATTTGGCTCAAAAAATATTTTTCCTTTCATCATGAGAATAGGCTGCTATCGATTATTGACTTAAGTTTGCACCGGTTGCTTTCAAAATGTGCTCGTGAGCTTCAAATTATTCTTGCAAAAATCATTTCAGGCTTATTGATGATAAAAATATGTGCATTACTATTTTTTTAGCCTTTGTATTTTGGTGGGGTGTCCACAGGGTGTTTCTTTTATTCCCAAAGACGTAATTGGTCATCTTTAATAATACGATGCAGTCTCTGTCTTTCACCGTAAGGTTCACATGTTCTCTGGTAAAATAGGATGTTGCCTAAAAGATAACCATCAATTAATTAAATAGAGAACCAGGATTATAGATTTATAGTTTTGGAGGAGAATTCACGCCGGAGCATCTAACCAAAATTTTGGCAACATAGCCAACACCCGGTTGAAAGCATTTTCTCCTGTATAAAGAGGGTTTCTCCCCCTAAAGATGAAAATTTTAAGGCAAAACAGGTTTAAGTTATAACAAAATATGAGTGATATTGTTAAAATGAAATTATTAAACAAAATCAGCCATATAAATTAGCGATCCAGGACGTGAAAAAGTGGGGCACTGATTGATTATCGCATTAATATTAGAAAGCAAATCAAATATAACTTTCATTTTCAACCGTGTGTTTTCTATCCATTTGCGGGGTATTTTTTTACTCTCCCTAGTATCAGAATCAATGGAATAAATTTCTCTCAGGACGAATTGCATGATCAGAAAATTGTGGGAGCCATAACGAAGTAATTAACGCCAGCACCAATTTCACGGGAAGAAGATACTCTATCTCACCCAATTGGTTAGACAGCAACCGATGCAAGAGGAGTCATGGGTGTGCAGTGTATTGGGAAGATGATACATTGATCGCACGACGTGCAAATTCCATAGGCTTAAGGGTATTTATTTTTCTTTTTATTAAAAATCCAAACAGAATCTTGACGAAAGGGACACAATTTTACGCAAAATTTAAAAGGTGTGTTTGTAATTTTGGAAAAATTAGGGATGTCATTGCAATATTAGTCAAACCTTATAATCATGTCTGCAAATCTCCTTTCAATTTCTACATAAGAGTTCATGTTATCTAAAATCATTTTTTGTTTAAAAGTAATTACAATTAGAACCTTAGGTGGGATGGACCTACTTTAAACTCTATGTACTTATGTATAAATCATGGAAAACACTAAGATCTGTTAATTATAATCATATTATTGATGCGGATTATTAATCCACACAGAAAAAATATTTTAGACAGTTTAGGGGCATGTTTGGATAATAATAAAACTTTTAGAACCAAAACTTTTTAATTTAAAATTTTTTATTTTCACATTTGCTCAATTTTTTAATTATTTTTTTTATATCTTTTCATACAACTGGGTAAGTAGGATAATGGTAAAACACTCAAATGTTGAAAACAAATAAATATCATTGTTTTAAAACAAATCAAATATCAAAATCTTTAAAGTTCATATGCTCATCAATACTATGCTCATACAAGGAATAATGCTCCAAATGCTTATACAATGCAAATATTCATTCTTATCCTCATCATCATCATCTATGTCACTCGGTTTACTAAGTAGACTCATCATTATCAATCATTTATACAGCTACACCGCAACATACCATAACTTCTTTTATTCTCCGATTCGCCCGAAGAATAATCATGCATATATAATGCTCAACATGCAAATAAACACTCATTCGTCTAACCTGTGCTTATATGCTTAATGTAAAACATATCCATTGAACTCGAATAATTTGCTTAATTTAAAAGTTTTCATAGATCCATAATGAACTCAAAATCATTTCTTAAGCTACTCAATTTAATTAAATCTAAGAAAATCATATATATCAAAGAAGAAATTTTCACAAAAATCTCAAATAAAACCTCAAAATCATCATAAATAAATATCCATATGTGTCCATATAAAAGCAAGAAAATCCAATTTACCTCCTACTTAAAATTTCAAATTCTCGTATATGACCGTACAAAATTCCAATTTATTCTTCACTTTAACCTACATCAAGACAATAATAATATTTTTAAATAATATTCTAAAAGTCTTTTCTAAAATTTCATCTTTAAATATCTACTTAGAACAATTATTAAATGCTAAGCCTAATGCTCAGAAGTTTTTATTATCATCATAGGGGATCATAATCAAGTTAAATATCTCCAATTAAAATTTTTCCCTTTAACAACCTCTTATAGATAATCCAACACACACAATGAATTTGGAACATTCAAAAAATGTAAAAATCAACAATTTGATAATTAAAATCAAACATTGGCATTAATAGCTATATTAGAAACATTTTTGATGGCTCATGAGCCACCATGTGTTGTTAGTGTGGGCTGTTATTAACATTTTTTGGTGCTTTGACTAAAGTTCTTATGTAAAATAATTTTTCAAAAATTATTCTATATATTTCTAGTTAATATAAGATATTTCGCAAAATAATTTATCCTTAAGAGGCTTTTTGCAAATTAAATTTTTTTTATCAAATTTCTCAACTACTTGAGAGGGTATTTTATAATATTCTTTTAAAAATTTCTATTCCAAAATTTTCAGCAAGATTTGAATTTTTCTACAATTTCTTTATAATAGGTACTTTTTGTAAAATTACAAATTCATAGAGTCTTCTATAAAATTTTTCTCATTCTTTCTCCCCTCTCGCTACTCGTTCTTCTCTTCTCTATAAAATTTTGACAGTTGCGGAAACTGCCTAAACTAACTTTTATTTTTCGTTTGGATATATATTTAAGTTACTTATTTAATATAAATCCTCCAAATGCTTTCAAGTTAATAAATAAATTTCGACACTTAATTAGTGTACCCATATAGAGATTCGCCAAGATTTATTTAAATATCTCTTAATTTGTTTTCTAGGTTTCTATCTATCCCCTCTCTGATATTGAGGGTAAAAATAACCACAAAACTTGAGATTCCACACATATCAGTCACTCGTCAAAACATTAATGGCAAGAAATAGAAAATCTAATTTGTCATTGGCCATATATTTATTGAAACTTTTGCTAGTCCATTATTAATGTTGGTCATTAAGACATCCGCTGATTACACGTACATCCTTTGCTCATTGGCATCTTACTTTTCTTGTGCTTGTAGAGTGCCAAGACTCTATTGGACAATTCTTGAGTAGAATGCTTTTGTCTTTTTTTATGAAGAAAACATGCTTTTGTCTATTTGGATTGCTAATATTGTAGTTTTGAGCTGAATAGATGTGCCACCATGGAAGGTTTAGTTATTGCAGTTGTGAATTTTTTTGAAAATGGTGTCCCATAGAGGAAGAAACAATCACCTGACAACAAACTTATGCCTGAAACGACTAAGAGCAAAGTTAGAAAACTGTTGTTCACAAGCAAACCAAGTCTTCCAAAGTGGAAACCAATCTAGAGAGGCCTCAATGGACAACCTTAAGGCAAAGAGTTAATATGCACGCAAAATTAACTGTACAAATCGGTGTTATGAAATTACTTCTCAAACTTTCATCATCATTATTTAGTACATTGGCATTTTTTCATTTATTTTGATTCACAATAGCTTATTGGTGCATGCCGTTTGAAATCTTCTGTAGAACAACTTGTAACCCTCAATTTTACCGTATTTTTTCTATTTTATATTTTGTCTGGATAGTTCAAATTCTTTACCCTGTTGATTCAATTCTTTGGTAGCAAAGAAACAAAGAACTGGGATTGCATAATCGCCTAAAGCAAGAAATCATAAAAGATACCATATAGAGGCTAGCAATTACAATTAAAACTGCTCTAGCGAGTAACGCTAGTTCTAAGGATTTTATAAATGGTTTAAGATTAGGTTTAAGCTACAACCCAGCTAATGTGATCTGTTTACAACCACCATATTTAGCATATATAACTTGCTCAATCGTTAACAACTCATACTCTAAATAATTGTCCACTGAAAATTTGTTAGAATGTCTTGAGACTTAAATATAATTAAAATTGAGGTGATTGTAAATACATACATAAAAAGATACGCTCTCCAACAATGACTTCCCATATCTTTCCTAGCCATCACCATCATCTTCATCTCTCCAATCTTGCCAACCTTCATAAAGCTCTACCCCTAGGTCCCTTCAAATGCCTCCATCCAACTCACCTCTCTCTAATCTTATGATGAACCTCATAAAGAGTGAATTTGGAGGAGCCTAGGTGATAAATGCTCGTTGTGCGTTTTTAATGAAATCCATCATATGAGTTGATAAGCATGTAAACCATCATAGGCGATGGATGAGCATAGGCGATGGATGCTATATCTTTGCCGAACAAGGGTCATAGTCTTTTTTTTTGGGATGAAATGCATTTGGGCGGGGTAGGAAATGAGAGCGAATTATTGCTTGGACAGCACTTTCGGGTGAAAAATTTCTTAATATACCTACAAAAGGTTTCTGCTATAATTTTTTTTAAGACCACATGTAAGTATAATGTGTGTTTAATGAAGGGTAACTAACAAAGTAAGGGCGATATGGAAAGGGAGAGTTTAAGTCTTTGCAAGAGGTGAACAAGACCGAACTGTGAATTGATCAGACTGGATCTATTCGATTCCAAACATATTTGAAAAAAAAATTTTCATTCAAACAATTTTTTTGAAATTTAGATACATGAGTGTGTGTCCCAAAAATAAATCGAAAGGACCAAGTGGTGAATTCTTTCATCCTATTCACTCACTTTTTTGCTCACTCTCGCTAGACCAACAACCTTTTAATTATCTACTCTCATGAATCTATCATCTAAAATAGTAAAAAGATGGAGTGGGTTTGAACAAACTCAGTAAATAGAACATATAATTATAAACTGAGAAAACTCAGTATTCAATAGATCCAGTACATTATAAATCACCACGTAAGTTTGAATCGAGCTAGAATTCATTTAAAATAAATGCAAATTGACAAGCACATGTTAATGCATCAAACATATGGGGCTCCATGGTCCAAACTAACAAAGTCTCAAATTCAATAAGAGGTTTGATATCTTGCCCCAAAGTCCAATCTTTTGTACAATCAGATGGCCAAAACTATACAATACAGTTATTAACTTTGCTTAGCACAAATGACATACCCAGCACAACATGGATAAGCCAAGAAATACTGTTATCCAAATTAAATATATAACTAATATCCTACTGCACTCATCACACAACTGCAATCTTACCACACTACATTATGTGAATGGCTCTAGCGCCCCCGTTATTTTATTAAGGACCATCGGTCCCATGTGCTAGTTTATAATATCAATCAACTAACTTATAAGGCTAAACAAGTTACATATGAGCTAATGTAACACAAGCTATCAACCCTGATCACTTGTAGGGATGCACCAATGGTTGTCATCAATGGTCCACACAACAATAAAATCTTTATCAATAGTCATGGCTCATGAGTAAAGCAACATAAGCCAACGCTATTGGGAACAAAGCTGGCATTAAAATGATGAAGCTAAAATCACAACCGATTATCAAATCAATAAATGCCAAAAATATACATCAACATCTACAACACATATGACCATAACTATATATTACAATACAAAATCAGAAAGAGAAGAAAAAATTTTACTTACTTTGTATAAACTTTATCTGATCCTCAAGTCGTTATTTGCTCGAATGCTTAAATCACCACACTAGGAAAATGAGAATTTTCTTTGGTAATATATATTTTTCTAAACATTATTTCATATTACTAATTATCAATTAATAATAACTTTAGCCCAGCACTAAATTTTTTATGTGTGGGCCCTTTCTAGATCACCATACATTTCAACAGTTTATTTCTCATCTAATTAAATTTTCAAAAAAATTTACATATTTTATAAAAGATTTTCACATAAAGTAATTCAATATTTACGTATTTTGACTAATCATATCATTTTTGACAAATATTTTTATAGTTCAAAATCTATAAAAAAAAAATTTATAGATGACCAGTTCGAGAAAAGGGTAGCTGCAAATCCAGTTGCCAAACAAGACTGCAACAAAAAAAAATTATATAAAATAAAAAAAACGCTGAGATGAAAAAAGGGGTATAGCAGGACGGAAATGGGGAACGGAGATGTGAAATAGGAAAATGACAAATGAGAAATGAGAAATGGGACGGTATGAATATCAATCTTTCTTGAAATGCATATCAACGAGGAAAATAAAAAGTTTAGAAAGTACGACAACAACAACAATTAATAAAAAAAATTTAAAAGAGGAGTTTTGAAATTAATTAAACAAGAATCGAGCATCTAAAAAAAGAAGAAAAAAGCAGGAATCAATAGCTTGCAATAGCATTAAACCTTTGATGGTTTTGGAAGCAGTTGTCCAAACGTGCTGGTGAGTTTATATCTCCAAAGCAGTCTCTGCCAAAGTCAGGGGGATGGGCTTCATTCATTCAAAAAAAAAAAAAAAAAAGGTCAGGAGGATGGGGAGATTTGGGATGATGATGAGACGCGATAATTTTTCATTCCAAAAAAAATTTTCGATTCCAAGCACAATTTTTCATTTTCCAATAAATGATATCATCTCTTTTGTAATTTTCAATATTATTTTTTAATTTTAATATAATTTCTCATTTTCCTTTTCATCTAAATCATATCTCATTCAATCCAACTGTATAATCGTAATAAGTTTAACTACCCCAACTTTATAAATACGAGTGCAACTTAGGTTACTAAGCCTGTCCGTCAAAATCGACATGTTTAAGCTTGTCGTTCTAAAGCGCGAACCTGAAGAATCTAAACCTAGAAACTCGATTTGTAAGAAGGGTTGAAACTAGGATTAAAGCAAACCCAAATCTCATTTTTAATTTTTATATTCAATATAAAATATATTATATATAATATC
>CM059971.1:7076937-7191937 GCA_030490835.1 Annona cherimola | reverse complement strand
TCATTTCTTTACATTTTTCTATATAACTACCCTACTTTTCAATCATTTCTACACAACTACCAACACAACAAATATATCTATTTCAACTTTATCATATTTATTCCTCATCATTAACCCTATCATATCACATCATTTGACAATTTTTCATCTCTACAACTTTTCGGGTGTGTTTGTTAATAATAAAAAGTTGTCAAGTTAAAACTTTTCAATCTAAAACTTTTCAATCTAAGACTTTTCACTCTCCACAACTATCCTATTTTTTAATCATTTATTCACATTTTTTTATACAACTACCCTACTTTTCAATCATTTTTACACAATTACCAATACAACAAACCTATCTATTTCAACTTTATCCTATTTATTCCTTATCATTACTCATATCATATCACATCATTTGACAACTTTTCATCTCTACAACTTTTCACCAAAAGTTTTATCCATTCCCAAACACACTCTAAACAACAGAGAAAACTGTTGCCGCGCGATAACGTAGACATTCTCCTGATCCGCATCCACATGATTAGCCCCCTTACTTAAAAGATCAAACATCAGACTTCCGTGCATGGCCAAATATTAGTCCCATCAAGAAATTGAACTCTAGTTGGGATTTATCTAACTTTTACAGAGATAAATGCAGCCAACATAGCAGCAGCTAAAAAGATATTCTGAAGGAGGCTGATCGCCCCAGTTAGAGGAGGAAAATCGATTTCAGCATTGTTATAAATAATTACCATAGAAATAAAAGAGAACAATGACCAAAATAGTTAAATGAATTCAGAGGGCAAGTATGGACATATGAACTGTGAAGAATGCAAAAGAAAAAGAATCGAACCTCGTCAAACTAGTTCTCAAAAGCAAAACTTATCCATGGAAATATAAAGGGACAAGGGCAAAACATGGGAAGCGCTACCCGTGCTTTTCCCAGGGGAAGCATCATCTTCACCGTCAATCTAGGGTGGATGGCTACGATGCAATTGGGCATTTTCGGAAAGTGAAAAAATCATGAGGGAGCATCGAATTCAATGCCAGACCCGTGCATCACTCTCTCTCTCTCTCTCTCTCTCTCTCTCTCTCTCCCTGTTTCTTTCGTCTTCCTTTCCTCCATCTTCCTTGTTTCGCTTTTAGCCAGCTACCATAATTTGGAGATAGTTGATTTTTCTCGAAGCTATATATTTGAATTTGGGGCAGTTGAAATGGCGGCATGCTCGGTTCCAGCCTTGGGCTAATGGCTAGTGGTGGTGGACGACAACTGCTTCCTGTTTTGTTGTAGGTGAAGATGATCGAGGCTGAGGAATCAGATTTTGTGCTATTTTCATCTTGCGAATCAAGTGAGTGGGTTAGATTCTTGAATCCATGGTTACTGTGGGCAGATCTGAAAAATAAGGGGCTGTAGATGGTGGCTCGATTCGCCGACTTGGAAAATGATGACCGCCACCAACATAAATGCCGAAGAAGATGGACTTACGCTAGCTAGCTTGCACATCTTAGGGTTTAAGAATTGTCCACCGATTTGGTCGGTTTGGGAAGCATCAATGGTTGCCAGTGGAGCACGGTTGAACAGTGCTCTGATGGTGCATTTGCTATCATGCACGTGCAACTGCTTTGTAAAATCTAAAAACATCCAGCTTGTTTTGTAAAATCTGGATAAGAAAAAATAAAAATATGGATTTATCTTGTAAAGTCCATTTAAGTCCCTTTAAATAAAATCTGGACAACAAAAAATAAAAATATGGATTTATCTTGTAAAGTCCATTTAAGTCCCTTTAAATAGAAAGTCAATAGTTGATATTTTTAAAAAAATTTAATATAAATTATAAGAATGTTATTTTAGATAACTTTTGATAAATTTACAAACTTTCTATTAAATTGATGTATTTTTAATAATTTAAACAAATATCTATATTATTTTACTTTTTGTGAGCGTTAAATTAGGATTATAGTTTTATTTTTGAAAGTCATATATAATATAATTATTACAATTTTATATATTTATTTAAATTTCTATTTCATTTCATTTAAATTAATTATTATTTTGAATTATAGCTTTATATATTTATTCCTTTTTTGAATTGTTTAATGCAAAATCTAAGTTGGCATAGTTCTAAAATGAATTATTAAAAATATATATATCTTTTATAAAATAAATACATGTATGTAAAATATTTTCAAAAATTTTAAATTTAATCTTGTAATATAATTTATTATAGTTTAATTTTTAAAAAGTCATATATATAATAATTATTATAGTTTTGTATATTTATTAAAATTTTTATTTTATTATTAAAAATTTTCTTGCAAATATAACCGACAAATTAACAGCAAAAGAATACGAATGTTTAAATTTAAATTTTGCTACATGTAAGTAAATAATTAATTAAATTAAATATTTTGTACCAATCCTAGTTTTGGGATAGTTTAAATTATGATTTTGGAACATATAATTAAAACATCCAAAAATACTTGATAATTAAATTAGTCCAAAAAAGTCATGTATTCATTTAGTTTATTTAAATCTAAACTATAGTTTAAATCTCTTGGACGGTCAGGATTATAGATCAAAAATTTTAGGCATGAGTGTAGAGGGCATCAAAAATTATTTCTTTTCGAATTAAAAGATACAAAATACATAAGTTTAAATCAATCCCAAAAATCATATATATTTAGTTTATTTAAATCTAAATTATAGTTTTATATCAAAAATTTCATTAGACATTAATTTTGATAGGACTTTATTTAGAGGTGTTCTATAACATGGAGATTTTCTATAAATTTTTGATTCAATGTAAATATTTTTTAAACTGATAATTTTACATTTATTTCACTTGAAGTAAATAAATTTTTATTTTTATTTTAAATTTATTAGTTCTAGTAACAATAAATCAGAATTAGTATATTAATATGTTAAATTTGTAATATAAACTGTAATAATATTATTGTATAAGTTTAATAAATTTTATTATAAAATTTCTATTAAATGTAGTTATTTACTAAATTGATTATTTAACCAATCCCAAAAAGTAACATATATTTATATATTAAATCTAAATTACAGTTATTTATAATTTATTATAATTTTAGTTTTACAGCGTCATATATATAATAATTTTTACATTTTTATATATTTACGTAAATTTTGATTTTATTTAATTTAAATTAGTTAATATTTTTAATTATAAATTTATATATTTATTTAGTTTTAAAATTATTTAAAGGTTTTCATAGTTCTGAAATGAATTATTAAATATATATCTTTTGCAAAATACACAAATTAGGTAAAATATATTTTTCTGTATATTTTTTGTTCAATGTAAATATTTATTAAATTGTTTATTTACATTGATTTCACTTGAAGTCAATAAATTTTTATTTTTAGTTTAAATTAATTAATTACAGTAACAATAAATTATAATTATTATATTAATACTTTATATTTATAATATAAATTGTAATAACATTATTTTATAATTTTAAGAAATTTTGTTATAAATTTTCTATTAAATATAGTTATTTGCAAAATTGATCATTTAACCAATTCCAAAAAATAACATATATTTACATATTAAATCTAAGTCACAATTATATATAATTTATCACAATTTTGGTTCTACAACGTCATATATACAATTATTTTTTACTATTTTATATCTTTACGTAAATTTCTATTTCATTTAATCAAGTGGAGTTAATATTTTTAATTATAACTTTATATATTTATTTAGTTCTAAAATTATTTAGTCATCGAATAAATATTTAAGTATATATATTTTGCAACATACACAAATTAGGTAAAATTTCATAAATTATAAAAAAATTAGATGCCATTAGATACGGTTAGAGGCGGTTAGACATGATTAGATACAATTAGATGCGGTTAGATACGGTTAGATGCGGTTAAACACGGTTAGACGTGGTTAGATACGGTTAGACGCAGTTAGACGTGGTTAGACGTGATTAAATTAGAATGATTTCATTAAATCGTATTGTTAGGGTGATTTTATTAAATCGTATTATCTAAGTTTCAAATTCCGTTGTTAAGGTATAAATGGCCTTATAAGGGGCCTAAGATCATATTACAAGTGTTAAATTAGGATTAACTTATTAATTTCAAAAATTAGATGCGGTTAGACACGGTTAGACGTGGTTAGACACGGTTAAATGCAATTAGACACAGTTAGACATGGTTAGACTCGGTTAGAAACGGTTACACACGGTTAAACGTGGTTAGATTAGGGTGATTTTATTACATCGTATTATCTGAGTTTCAAATTCCATTGTTAAGTATAAATGGCCTTATAAGGGGCCTAGGATCATATTACAAGTGTTAAATTAGGATTAACTTATTAATTTCAAAAATTAGATGTGGTTAGACACCGTTAGACACGGTTAGACGCGGTTAGATTAGAGTGATTTCATTAAATCATATTATTTGAATTTCAAATTTGGTTGTTAAGATATAAATGACCTTATAAGGGCCCTAGGATCTTACAGGCGTTAAATTAAGATTAAATTATTAATTTCAAAAATTAAACACGGTTAGACGCAGTTAGATTAGCGTGATTTTATTAAATCATATTATCTGAGTTTCAAATTCCATTGTTAAGGTATAAATGGTCTTATAAGAGGCCTAAGATCATATTACAAGTGTTAAATTAGAATTAATTTATTATTCAAAAATTAGATGCGATTAGACGCAGTTAAACACAGTTAGATTAGGGTGATTTCATTAAATTGTATTATCTGGGTTTCAAATTCCATCGTTAAGGTATAAATGGCCTTATAAGGGGCCTAGGATCATATTACAAGTGTTAAATTAGGATTAACTTGTTAATTTAAAAAATTAGATGCGGTTAGCCACGGTTAGACGTAGTTAGATTCTATTATATTCAGAAAATAAGAAAATATTAATAAATTTTTTAAAAAATCAAGAAAAATAAAAGAAATTATTATTCTTAAGAGTACCTTAATTACATTAACTTTAAATAATATAACATAACTCCTAATAAAATTTATATTTTTCGACTTTACCAATTATAATGAAATCTTATTAAAAATTTATTTTTTGTACATTAATATTTTTAAAAATTGTCAAATAATGAAAAATTATGTTTACATATGTTTTAGTAATTGATCTATCAAATGAATGGAACAAATTGAGATTTTGTATGTATATAATACAAAATTTATCAAAAATCAAACATACTCACGTTTTTAAACAAATATACTCATGATAAAAAATTACCACATTGCCGTTGCTTCCTTTTTTTCCCTCAGAAACTGATGACCCATGGGAAGCATTTCACATATTTTTCTCAGAGGAAGCTGCTTATCCACCGTTTATTTTCGGTTGATGGCTGAGATTGTAATGGGCAATTTAGGTATCAAAAATTATTAGATGGGGGCAACGACACACACCTGCACCACACGATTTTTCTCCTATTCTTCCCCTTTTTTCTCTATTGCTCGACCTGAAACCCTAAAACCAAAAGCCCTAATTTGAATAGAACAAGTGCCACCATCCTCATTGTCTACCTCTCCCTCTCCTTCAACCACCAGCACTTCTCTGGTCGTTGACACCCTCTGCTTATCGTGCATCTTCATCCCATCATCCACACAGCAAGATCGTCGATGAGGGCTTCCGCCTCGGAGATGATGCGCTGCCGACGACGTTCCTTTGCAGCAATGAAGCTAGTGGCTTCGAGCGGCGATTGGCAGCATCGATCGGCAAAAAAGAAGAAAACTCGCAGCATTAATTTTTTTTTAGATTTAGCCGATTGGAGAACGAATCTGGTTCGATGAGTTTATCTGGTCAAGTTTTTTTTTTCCAAAAAACGTGTTTATATTATAGAGTTGCTGGATTTGTCTCATATCAATTCAACAAATTTCTATTGTTTAGTTTGGTGATTTGTTGGAAATTTTGATTGTTCTACATCCGTGTGCACAAATTTAACCCTGATACTTGAAGTCCTACCTGAATCCAAACTGTTTTTCCTTCCCTCTTTAATCATACTATGAAATTTGTGTTTACCCAGGTTTTGTACAGCTGGTCTTCCAATTGACGTTATTGTCAGAGTTGGAGATAAGTCCTTCCATGTCCACAAGGTTCTTCTTTTCTTTTGTTTTTGTACTTGCGCTAAATAACTATTCTTGTTTTCCTGTGCTTAATCATTTGCCTTTTAGATACCTAATGGGTTCTTTTTATCAGCTTTTTGCATTAATTATGTTTCGGACGTCAAAACACAATTAGGATATCTATGTTGACAACAAATTCATTGGACATAAACTGTTTAGAAACTTCTTAGGCATACAAAGAACGCAATTAGATGACTCCCATTTGTTGAATTCTGTTAAAGATCAAGTCCTCTCAGAGTTTCCACACTAAGCTGCCATCCACATCCATGAAAAAATGGAAGTGCTTGAGTAGACGACACATTTATTTATTGGTATTATATACAGTGTGACATCTTGATGTTACAAATCAGGCACTTTCTTAGCTCTTACCATGGAAGGACATTTTGTGAATACTCTCGTTCTCAGGAGAGAGAGAGAGAGAGAGAGAGAGAGAGCTGTAAAATATGCCATTACTAAGAAACATTATGCACCTGCATCCAGCAAAGATCGAACCTGGGTGGGCACGATATGTGTACAACAGGTTATCAGTAGGGCACTGCCACGGTCGCAATAGATGCCACATTTAGATTAGCACTTTTTTCTAAAAAAGTGTAGCTAAGTTCCGTCTAGATTTAACCAGAGAAGATGGTTCTCATAAACCTGGAACATGGCTTCTTTGGACTTCCAAAATGGTCACCATGCTTGTAACACTTGGCATACACAAAGGTCTTGGAGTGAAAGCTATTCGGTAGAAAGACAAACTTGCTTTTAGAATGCAGACTGTAATTCAAAAGTCAATAACACAGCAAAGTTTCTATAAAGATTAGGTTCCATTGAAAGAATAAGCATATCGACCTATGTAATTGCTTGCTTGAAAACTTAATGGACACTAAAGAGGAAGAGCTCTAAAAGACAAACATTTTAAACTTTTTTAATGAAGCTCTATAACCATATTTTGAACTGATAAGGATTCAGGGGTGAAAGTACTCAATTAACTTTCACCTAGGACTCTGTTCAAGTGAATGGTGCCATAGCAACAAGATAAAGCTTCTCTTCATTGACCATTTATTTTGATTGAAATTCCCAGTTTTTGAACATTGTCTGTGCGCGTACTGCATTCTTTAAATTACATCAGAAGCCTCGGCTCGCATAGCATCATATTATGATCAGTTTTTACTTCTGTAGTTTCCACTGCTTTCCAAGAGTCGGGTATTGGAAAAAATGATCAAAGATGATAGGGATGGAACAAGTAATGTTTTGCAGCTTTATGACATTCCTGGGGGGCCCAACGCTTTTGAGCTCATTTTGAATTTCTGTTATGATATGAAATTGGAACTCACAGCCCTGAATGTAGTCAGTCTTCGTTGTGCTACTGAGCACCTTCAAATGACTGAAGAATATGGTAAGAGAAACCTTATTTCAGTAACCGAAGGTTTCCTTGATGAAGTTCTTGGTAGTTGGAAAGATACAATAAAGGCTCTTAAAACCTGTGAGGATCTTCTCCCACATGCTGAAGGGGGCATCATTGTATCACGATGTATTGAATTATTGGCAGCGAGAGCTTGTTTAGATTCCTCCTTGTTCAATTGGCCTCCATGAAGGAATAATTCCATGCGAGGCCCAGATGGCAGCATCCTGTGGAATGGGATCAGTAAAGGAGAGAAGCCTAAAATCATACAGGAAGATTGGTGGTACAAGGATGCATCTTCTCTAAGCTCGAATCTGTATAAGAGGCTGATTTTGGAAATGACATCAAGACGAATGAGACCAGAGATGATTGCAGGGTCTCTCATGTTCTACACAAATTCCTATCTACCGCATCTGATTCGACTTTCAACCTTCCAAAATACTAAGAGTACAGGATTGTTGACATGTAATGTCTTGAGTAAAAATGCTATTTTTTTCAGTTTGCAGTAGAATGTATGCAACAATGTATTACATTCTAATTTGATTTAATAAATTTAATTATTAATATATCTTCTACAAGTATTGTTATGCAAATTTTGGAATAGGCACATTATGTTAGAAAAATTAAAATATGTGCGCTTCGTGTGCTAAATTGGATGCTATATATGTTAATCATATTTTAACATAATGGAATGGAACAGAAAAATGAGAATGTTCTCTCTGCATTTCGTCATTGTCTTTTTCTTTCCTAAATAGATTCAAAATCACGGCAATAAAATAAATAATGAGAAGTAGCAAACTGATAATTAAGAAAAAAAACCAATCTTATGTCAAAATCGGTTGAACATGCAAATAAAATAAAGTTGCAAACTGATAATTAAATTTGAATGTGTAAATTTGAAAGGAGAAAATTCATATGGTCATGTAGTCGTAACTAGAATCCATCTGTATACATATGTTTTTAAATTTTTTATTATTTTTGTTGGCATCATTTGGAAGACGAGTATTTATAAATTTTTATTATTTTTGTATATATATGTTTTTAAATTTTTTATTACATTTATAATTAATTTCTTTAATTTTTATTTAACAATCAATGAGACAGATGAGTATAATTTTTACGAAAATTAATTATTATGCATATTTCTTTTACAAAATACGTAAATTATAGTTTATTTAAATCTAAATTTTGTAAAAATAAAGAAAACATTTTGCTAATGGGGGGCCAACAGGATATAATATATAATTTTATATTAACTTTAAATTATACAAGATTTTATAGTAGCATGAAAATTAAAAAACTAGATTTTGTTCAAATAAAATAATAAGAAAATTATGGTAGGCAATAGATAATTAACTATTATTTTAATTATAGCTTTAAATAGTTGTTTAATTTTAAAAATTTTCAATTCAAAATTAAAGTTTGCATAGTTCGAAAATGAATTATTAAGCATATATCTTTTGTAAAATATACATATTTATGTGAAATAATTTTAAGAATATTAAAATTAGATGTAATAAAAAATTAAACTTCCCCAAAAGTTTTATTCAATAATATAAAAATATTAATGTTTACTTTTATAAAGTTAAAAGGTTAATATAATTTAATCAAAGGGTCTAAAATTGATTATTTAATCAATCCCAAAAAATAACATATATTTATATATTAATTCTAAATTACAATTATATATAATTTATTACAATTTTAGTTTTAAAAAGTCACATATAAAAGTTTACAATTAGATGTTAGATTTAGGTGGATTCATTAAATAATTTTTTACTAATATAAAAATACTTAACTATATCAAAAACTTATATAAAAAACTTTTTATTGGACTTTCAATTTAATTAGACTTTATTTTAGAGGTGTTCTGTAACATGAAGATTTTTTATAAATTTTTATTCAATGAAAATATTTATTAAATTGATAATTTTACATCGTTTTTACTTAAAGAAATAAATTTTTATTTTAACAAATTTCATTATAAAATTTCTATTAAATATAGTTATCCTATATATTTTTTGAAAATTATCAAATTTTTATGGCCTTCATTTACATAAAATCATACTACTTTATTAAGATTTTATGGATATATCGGCTATATTTTTTATTTTAAACTTATTAATTCTAGTAACAATAAATCACAATTAGTATATTAATATGTTAAATTTGTAATATAAACTGTAATAATATTATTATATGATTTTCATAAATTTTATTATAAAATTTCTATTAAAATAGTTATTTATTAAATTGATTATTTAACCAATCTCAAAAAAGTAACATATATTTATATATTAAATCTAAATTACAGTTATATATAATTTATTACAATTTTAGCTTTACAACGTCATATATATAATAATTTTTATAGTTTTATATATTTACGTAAATTTTGATTTTATTTAATTTAAATTAGTTAATATTTTTAATTATAAATTTATAAATTTATTTAGTTTTAAAATTATTTAAAGGTTTGTGTAATTCTGAAATGAATTATTAATCATATATCTTTTACACAATACACAAATTAGGTAAAATATTTATAAAATATAAAAAATTAGATGTTGTTAGATGCGGTTAGATACGGTTAGATGTGGTTAGTTACTGTTAGACGCGGTTATATGCTGTTATACGCTTTAGACACGGTTGGACGCAGTTAGACGCAGTTAGATTAGGGTGATTTCATTAAATTGTATTATCTGAGTTTTAAATTCCGTTATTAAGTTATAAATGACCTTATAAGGGGCCTAGGATTATATTACAGGTGTTAAAATACGATTAACTTATTCATTTAAAAAATTAGATACAATTAGATACGGTTAGATGTGTTGATCATATGCTTGCTTGAAGAATGATTAATTTGATTTTGATGATTAACAAATAATTGAAATATCATTAAAAATGATATAATAAATTTGTCTAAGTGTTCTCAAATATTTTGTCTCTAATTATGTGTATAAAAATGAAAATATGAAATAATTTAAGTTTCAAGAGTTCAAGTTCATGAATAGCAAGTTCAGCAAAGTGAAGTCTCAGCCCAAGTCGACTTCACTTACGACTTGGGTGAAGTCTCAGACCCAAGTCGACTTCACTTGCGACTTCGGACAGACAGCAAAGTAAAGTCTCATCCTAAGTCGACTTCACTTGCGACTTGGGTGAAGTCCCAGACCCAAGTGGACTTCACCTGCAACTTCGAAGGCAAAATTCTAAACAACAAGTTTTAACAAGACGAAATCGTATCCCAAGTCGACTCCACTCATCCGAAGTCGACTCCACTTGCGACTTCAACTCGTAATAGTCGAAAATTCGAACGTTGGAGCTCTAGATGCACGTGAACTTCCACTCCAACGGCTAGAACCTTTTTTCCTCTATATATACCATTGATGTATGAACATGAAGTAAGAGAAAAGGAAGAAAGAAAGAGAAAAACACAAGTTAGGCTTTCATCTTCTAATATTCAAGTGTGTTGAAGTTATTTGAACAACTATAGAAGCTTCAAGCGTTATAACTTCCAAGTGTACTTCCAAGATTATCATCTCCACATGACAAGGAGCTTCCGGAGCTTATCGAATACACGTTGTAAAGTGTAATTTCTCTTTTGTCTATTTTGTTTTGTGTTGTTGCCTTGGATCGGTGTTGGAGACTGAATTCAAGAAGAAGCAAAACAGGGGGTTGGTTTGAGTTTGTCTCACTAACGGGTTTTGCTTAATTGGTTTGAGTTTGTCTCACCAATAGATTAAACTTGGTTGGTTGGAGTTGGTCTCACTAACAAGTGATTATTGTATATGCCCCCTAGAGCTAAAATCTAGAAGAGAGCGGGTGCTCTAAATTGTGTTGAATATACAATAATGGAACCCAAGACACAACGGGTGTGTGCTTGGTAGAGTGGAGTAGGGAAGGTTGCCCGAACTACTATATATTGTTGTCTCTTATATGGATTGATTGTTTATATTTTTATATTCCATTTGTACCCTCTCATTCTATTTCATATCACGTTTCATCAAGGGGATTGAAATTATAAGGGGTTAAGTTTTAATTTACCAAAGAATTTTTTAAGAACCCAATTCAAACCTCCCCTCTTGGGTTTTTCCATAAATTCGGGACCAACAAGATGCGGTTAGACACGGTTAGATACGGTTAGACGCGGTTAGACGCAGTTAGATTAGGGTAATTTCATTAAATCGTATTATCTGGGTTTCAAATTCCGTTGTTAAGGTATAAATGACTTTATAAGAGGCCTAGAATCATATTACAGGTGTTAAATTATGATTAACTTATTAATTTCAAAATGTAGATGCAGTTAGATACAATTAGATGCTGTTAGACACAGTTAGACACGGTTAGACGTAGTTAGATGTAGTTAGATTATGGTGATTTCATTCAACCATATCTGAGTTTCAAATTCTGTTGTTAAGGTATAAATTTCCTTATAAGGGGCCTACGATCATATTACATGCATTAAATTATGATTAATTTATTAATTTCAAAAATTAGATGTAGTTAGATACGGTTAGACACGGTTAGACGCGGTTAGACGCAGTTAGATTAGGGTGATTTCATTAAATAATATTATCTGGGTTTCAAATTTTGTTATTAAGGTATAAATGTCTTATAAGGGGCCTAGGATCATATTACAGGTGTTAAATTATGATTAATATATTAATTTCATAAATTAGATGCGATTAGACCCAGTTAGATACGGTTAGATGCAATTAGACCCAGTTAGATACGGTTAGACATGGTTAGACACAGTTAGATTAAGGTGATTTCATTAAATCATATTGTATGGTTTCAAATTCCGTTGTTAATGTATAAATGATCTTATAAGGGGCGTAGTATCATATTACGGGTGTTAAATTAGGATTAACTTATTAATTTCAAAAATTAGATGAGGTTAGATGCGGTTAGACGCGGTTAGATTCTATTATATTCAGAAAATAAAAAATTATTAATAAATTTTCAAAAAATCAAAAAAATAAAAGAATTTGTTATTGTTGAGAGTACCTTAATTACATTAACTTTAAATAATATAACATAACTCCTAATAAAAATTATATTTTCCAACTTTACCAATTATAATGAAATCTTATTAAAAAATAATTTTTTGTACACTAATATTTTTAAAAATGGTCAAATAATGAAAAATTATGTCTACATACGTTTTAATAGTTGATCTATCAAATGAATGGAATAAATATAGATTTTGTATATATATATATATAATACAAACTTTATTAAAAAACCAAACATACTCACGTTTCTAAACAAATATACTCACACTGTAAAATTACCACAATGCCCCTACTTTTTTTTTCCCTCATGAGAAGCACTTCCCATGGGCCTCGAAACTGATATCCATAACGCATATGTCCATCTTTTATCTATTATATTACGCTTGTGTTTGGCCGGCAATTAGAAACTGATATCCATAAGCATACGTCCATCTTATCATCTATTATATTACGCTTGTGTTTGGCCGGCAATTAGAAACTGATATCCATGACGCATACGTCCATCTTTTATCTATTATATTACGCTTCTGTTTGGACGGCAATCTTTACTTTCGAATCAATTCGTCAATTTGTGGTTGACGGTAATTGATATCCATCCGTAGATAAGCAAGTGATATCCATACTACATTGGACGATTGATTATGTTTTTCGTATTTTATGTAGCTATTTATGTGCTGTAACGGTTGTGATGTTTTTCATCTTTTTCTAGTTAATCTAATAATGTTCAAGCCTTGTATTATAATGAATTTGGAGGAACGTAGGCGATAAATTCTCGTTGTGCGTATTTAATTAAATCCATCATATGAGTTGATGAGCATATAATTCTTTATGATGTTACTAAAGTTAAAGCAATCCCATGCGTACTCATTTCTCTTGCCAAACATATTTGAAGAGAACCTTTTTTAATTCAAACAAATTTTCCATGTGTATATAACACACCAGTATCTATCCCAACAATAAATCAAAAGGTCTGAACGGTGAATTCTTTCGTCCTATTTACTTGTCCCAACAAGATACCATCCTTTTGATGACCTACTCCTGATGAAAAAGATAAGAGTAAGCTAAGATAAACTCAGTAAATATAGTATATACTAAATTATAAATTACCATGTAAGTCTAAATCGATCTAAAATTCTTTTGAAATAAATGTAAACGGAAAAGAACATGTTAATGCATCACACATACGGGGCTCCATAGTCCAAATCAACAAGGTCTCAAATTCAATAGTTGAAATAAACTCAGTAAATACAGTATATATTTATAAATTGATAAGACTTAATATTCAAAAGATCTAGTAAATTATAAAACACAATGTAAGTCTACGTCAATCTAAAATTCACTTGAAATAAATGCAAATAGACAAGAACATGTTAATGTGTCACATATATGAGGCTCTATAGTCCAAACCAACAAGGTCTCAAATCCAATAGGAAGTTTAATATCTTGCCCCGAAGTCCAACCTTTCATTTGATTGGAAGGCCAAAACTATAAGACATAGTGGCCAACTTCGCCATCATGAGTAGCCAACCTAATACAACATAAGTAGACAAAAAAAACACCTTCATTCAATTCAGATGTATAACTGTACATTGCCGCACTCACTACATAGCCAAAGTCTTACCACACTATATTACCCTTAATTATTCTATTAAAGGCCACCAGTCTCATAGATCAATTTATAATGTCAATCAACTAACTCACAAGGCCAAATAAGTTAGGTCTGAACCGATGTCACTTAAGTTATCACACCTCGATCACCTGCCAGGATGTGCCAATCGTTGTGACTGATGGTCCACACAATACTAAAATCAACATCAATAGTCATGGCTCATGAATAAAGTGTTGGAAACATGAGGAAAACTAGCTAAATCTATGTTTTGATGATTAACAAATCAATTTGAGAAAGTCTTGGCTACTAACAAGTTTGTGAAATGTTTAAGGAATATTCATTTGAAGAAAATCAAGTATAGAAGCCAAGTCGTATCCCAAGTCGACTCCAAGAACGACTTCAAACATGCAAAACTGTCCAGAGTTGAAAAAGGGAGAAGAGCAAGTGAAGTCGCAGGCCAAGTCGACTCCACCTGCGACTTGGGTAGCCAAGTCGCAAACGAAGTCGACCTCACCATCGACTTCAGTCGGGCGAAACCTTCCAGAGTTGAATTCGAAACAGCAGAATGCCGAAGTCGCACCCCAAGTCGACTCCACGTGCGACTTGAGGTGAAGTCGCAGCCGAAGTCGACTCCGACATCGACTTCGATCGGGCAGAAGCTATTTTTCAGAAAACAAGCTCATTATCAACTCAAGTGTTTCAAATTCCAAGCAAGACTCAATTCCTTCAAAGATTCACAAGGTTCAAGCTAATCCAGGAAGAATCAAAGTCAAGTTCTTCAAGGTTCACAAGATCTATAAGTATGAGGAGCCATTCCAGAATCAAAAGGACTGAAGGAAGAAAGACTAAGCAAAACAAAAGTTTCAAAGTTCCAAGTTCATGAAGCCAACTGTCGAGGTGAAGTCGAACCCGAAGTCGACTCCACCTGCGACTTGGGTCAAGTCGAGAACCCAAGTCGACCCTGACTGGAACTTGAAGTTGCGACGGAGAAGCGAAGTCGCACCCGAAGTCGACTCCATCTGCGACTTGGGCGAAGTCGCATCCGAAGTCGACTCCACATGCGACTTGGGTCGCAACGGTCGGATTTCTTTCGAACGTTGGCGCATTAAATGCGCGCCACCCACCTTCTAACGTTCAGATTCCCTCCGAAATTATAAATAGAACCCATTGTGAACGAGGGAGAAAGCCAAGAAAGAAGAAAAACATTAAGTGAGCATAACTCATATCCTTAAGAGCTTCAAAGAGATCAAATCACTCAAGGAGGAAGAATTGTGCTTCAAGTTGCAAGAGCTACATTCAGAAACTTCAAAGCCATCATCTACAAGTTCTTCCCTGCGCTAAATCGTTTCTACACACCTGTAAAGTGTAGTTTATTTTCATTGTTCTATTTGTTGTGTTGAACTTGATTTAGCTTGCGTAGCTAAGATCAAGTGATAGCAAAGTAGTGTGTGATTGGAGTGTGACTCGTCACCTACTTATGCTAGTTGTTTATGCCCCCTAGAGCTGGAATCTAGAAGAGAGCAAGAGGCTCTGGTTGTTGATGCCCCCTAGAGCTAGAATCTAGAAGAGAGCAAGAGGCTCTGGTTGTTGATGCCCCCTAGAGCTAGAATCTAGAAGAGAGCAAGAGGCTCTGGTTGTTGATGCCCCCTAGAGCTAGAATCTAGAAGAGAGCAAGTGGCTCTAGTTGTATATGCCCCCTAGAGCTAGAATCTAGAAGAGAGCAAGAGGCTCTAGTTGTATTCGCGGAATACAATAGTGGAACCCAAGTCACAAGGAGTGTGAGCTTGGAAGAGTGGAGTAGGGAGGTTGCCCGAACCACTATAAAATCCTTGTCTACTTGCTTTTATTTCTGCTCTCTTTATTACTTTGCTTTCCATTCAGTTTCTTCATTCAAGGGGAATAATTCTACAAGGGGTTAAGTTTTTCAGTTACCAAAGAAATTTTTAAGAACCCAATTCACCCCTCCCCTCTTGGGTTTTGCCATCTATTCAGGACCCAACAAGTGGTATCAGAGCAGGTCTTTGAATTGAACCAAAGAGATCCAACCATATGGCATCCCAATCTACTTCCGTTCCCGCTTTTGCTGAAGGCCAATCATTCACAAGGCCACCCTTGTTTGATGGGAACAACTTTGGCTATTGGAAGCTTCGTATGAAGCAACTCATCATGGCTACCGATATGGATTCTTGGATTGCTATCCAAGATGGTGTGATTTTGCCTACCGATGACAAAGCTTCCAAATGGACCGAAGAGGAAGTTAGAACCGTCAAGAGCAATGCCAAGGCAATGAATTCTTTATTTTGTGCTCTTACGGCTTCGGAGTATGATAAAGTATCTTCTTGTTTGACTGCAAAAGAGATATGGGATACTCTAACATCTATTTATGAAGGAACCTCCCAAGTCCAAGGGACTAGGAGAAATATTTTGATTGGAGAGTTTGAAAATTTTAGAATGCTAGACACAGAAAATATTTCTGAAATGTTTGCTAGATTTTCTAAGATTACTAACGCTCTAAAAGGTCTTGGAAAGGCTATTTCTGAATCCGAGCAGGTTATGAAGATATTGAGAGCTCTACCGGATTCATGGACTCCAAAGATAACGGCAATTGAAGAAGCCAAAGACCTCAACACATTGAAGCTTGAAGATCTTATTAGCTCACTCATGTCACATGAGCTAATTAAGAAAAGGAATGAGAATCAACACAAAGGGAGGAAAGCTATTGTACTAAAGGCCACTCACAATTCAGAAGAATCTTCTTCCTCATCTTACAATGACAATGAAGATATCGGACTTCTTACTCACAAGTTTCGAAAATTTGTGAGAAAAGAAAGAAACTTCAGAAATCTCAAAGAAAGACCACGACGAGTGA
This sequence comes from Annona cherimola, assembly GCA_030490835.1. Classification (NCBI taxonomy): domain Eukaryota; kingdom Viridiplantae; phylum Streptophyta; class Magnoliopsida; order Magnoliales; family Annonaceae; genus Annona; species Annona cherimola. Next base: position 7,174,925 of record CM059971.1, on the reverse strand, counting down.
AGAAGAAGGAGCAAACTAAATGTTATAGATGCGGGGGCGTAGGACATATGCAAACCTAATGTCCTACACCAGAAGAAAGGCCAAAGGGAAGAGGCATGTACGAGACTTCATCAACATGCAGCTCTTCAACCGATGAGAACGAGGCTGCAAATTGCGCAAGAATATGCTGCATGGCGCAAATTGAACAAGAGGAGAATCTGCTATGCTTGAACACAACGGAAGTTTTGGAAGATCAATCCACCTCAACAAAGTACACAGAAAGTGAAGAGGTAACTTCCAAACCTTGTCATTCTCAATCAAGTTATTCTTCTTTTCAAAATTGCCTCAAATGTGCTGAATTAGAAGAACTACAAACTGCCTATGATTCATTATATGAGGAAATCAAAAAGCTAGGAAACAAGTTGTCCTCAAAGAAACAACAATGTAACTCTGTTATCATTGAAAATGGAAAACTAGCTGAAATGTCAACAAAATTGAAAGAAGAAAATGAACTGTTGTTGAAAGAAGTTGAGAAACTGAAAAAGGAGAACGAATCCTTAAATGAATCATTAGCAAAGTTCTCTAATCCCGGTGAAAATGTGAAGATGTTCTTGAATATGACCTCACAAACAGATAGAAGAGGTCTTGGATACAATACATTTGAGCAAAAAGAAAATGGTAAATCAAATGTGCCAATACATGGAAAATATCAAACAAATACTGCACCTACATTCAAGCCACAAAGGAAAAATGTTGTGTGGACTAAAAGGCCAACACTTGAACCAAAATATACTTGGAGGCCTACTCCTAGATTACCAATGGCTTGTAACTTTTGCAACAAGATGGGTCATAAAGCCTATAAATGTAACTTCAAGAAATTATATGACCATGGTGCAAGATTAGTTTGGGTTCCAAGGAACACGAGATTTGGGCTTTCTAAGGTAGAGCAATGTAGATTGAATAATATTGCTAACCCAAATGGACCCATAAAGTGGGTACCAAAGAGATGAGAATTATTTGCTTTTCAGATTTGTTTAAAGGCAAAGGCAAAGAACGTATGGTTCATGGACAGCGGTTGTTCAAGGCATATGACCGGTGAAAGAAGTTTGTTTCACAAACTTAAACCTTGCAACTATGGAACGGTTGCCTTTGGAAATAACGAGAAAGATGATTTAAGTAATGCAGATGATATGGCAAATGACCTTGAAAAAACTGCATGTGGAAAAGCAAGAAGAATCCATGGAGGAAAGGGTAAGTGAAGGTAACAATTTCTATAAACCTCCAACTGATTTGAAATTCAAACATGCAATTAAACAAGTTATAGGAAATGTGTATGAAGGTGTAAAAACTAGAAGGTCAAAGCAAAATGTTTGTGGACAATATGCTTTTGTTTCTAAAAATTGAACATTCTAATGTTGAACAAGCTCTTGATGATGAAAATTGGACTATAGCACTGCAAGAAGAGCTAAATCAATTTGAAAGAAATCAAGTTTGGCACCTTGTTCCTAGACCAAATGATTGTACTGTTATTGGCACCAAATGGGTCTTTAGGAGCAAATTAGATGAAAGTGGACTTGTAGTGAGAAACAAAGCTAAACTTGTGGCAAAAGGATACTCACAAGAAGAAGGCATAGATTTTGAAGAATCCTATGCACCGGTTGCTAGATTAGAAGCCATTCGTATCTTACTAGCTTTTGCATCTCACATGAACTTTAAATTGTTTCAAATGGATGTCAAAAGTGCATTTCTGAATGGTTATATAAATGAAGAAGTGTATGTTGAGCAACCACCTGGATTTGAGGAGAAAGATCAATCTAAATTTGTATACAAGTTAACCAAAGCACTATACGGATTGAAACAAGCCCCAAGAGCTTGGTATGATAGACTAAGCAAATTTTTTGATTGATCATGATTTTCAAAAGAGAAAGGTAGACACCACTTTGTTTATTAAGAACAATGGAAAGGATATATTAATCATTCAAATTTATGTTGATGATATCATTTTTGGTGCTACTAATGAAACTCTCTGTCAAGAATTTTCTGAGCTTATGCAGAAAGAATTTGATATGAGCATGATGAGAGAGCTCAATTTCTTCCTTGGACTGCAAATCAAGCAACTAAATGAAGGAATTTTCATTAACCAGTCCAAATACATCAAAGAAATGCTGAAGAAGTTTGGCATGGAGAAAAGCAAAGGAGGCCAACATGTGCAACAAGTGCTTGCAACAAATGGTATCAAGTGGTATAAAATCTAACAAGTGATAACCAATGGTAACAAGTTTTTCAACAAAATGGTATCATGCCCAACAAGTAGTATCAAGTAACAAGAGAAATCCCCAACAAGTGGTATCTAAAATTAGGCTAAGCATAAGTTTAAGGGGAGCACCCATTTAGGGGGAGCTAACCCACCTATCTCTTTGTTTACCCTCTAATCTTTTTGATATATTGACAAAAAGGGGGAGAAGAGTAAGATTTGAGACGAATAGAGGAGAGTAGGATATTATAGAGGGAGAGAGATTTAAGGGGAGAGAAGAATGGAGAGAAAGATTTAAGGAGAGAAGAATAAAAATGGGGAGAAAAGTAGGATATGTAAATGGGGAGAAGAGTAGGATATGTTTACATGAATGTTTTGTTTGCATGAGCATAAGTATGATTTTATAATGCAATATGTGCATACTTATTTAAATGAAAGGTATCCACTCAAATCGGTTTTGTCAATCATCAAAAAGGGGGAGATTGTTGGAAACATGAGGAAAACTAGCTAAATCTATGTTTTGATGATTAACAAATCAATTTGAGAAAGTCTTGGCTACTAACAAGTTTGTGAAATGTTTAAGGAATATTCATTTGAAGAAAATCAAGTATAGAAGCCAAGTCGTATCCCAAGTCGACTCCAAGAACGACTTCAAACATGCAAAACTGTCCAGAGTTGAAAAAGGGAGAAGAGCAAGTGAAGTCGCAGGCCAAGTCGACTCCACCTGCGACTTGGGTAGCCAAGTCGCAAACGAAGTCGACCTCACCATCGACTTCAGTCGGGCGAAACCTTCCAGAGTTGAATTCGAAACAGCAGAATGCCGAAGTCGCACCCCAAGTCGACTCCACGTGCGACTTGAGGTGAAGTCGCAGCCGAAGTCGACTCCGACATCGACTTCGATCGGGCAGAAGCTATTTTTCAGAAAACAAGCTCATTATCAACTCAAGTGTTTCAAATTCCAAGCAAGACTCAATTCCTTCAAAGATTCACAAGGTTCAAGCTAATCCAGGAAGAATCAAAGTCAAGTTCTTCAAGGTTCACAAGATCTATAAGTATGAGGAGCCATTCCAGAATCAAAAGGACTGAAGGAAGAAAGACTAAGCAAAACAAAAGTTTCAAAGTTCCAAGTTCATGAAGCCAACTGTCGAGGTGAAGTCGAACCCGAAGTCGACTCCACCTGCGACTTGGGTCAAGTCGAGAACCCAAGTCGACCCTGACTGGAACTTGAAGTTGCGACGGAGAAGCGAAGTCGCACCCGAAGTCGACTCCATCTGCGACTTGGGCGAAGTCGCATCCGAAGTCGACTCCACATGCGACTTGGGTCGCAACGGTCGGATTTCTTTCGAACGTTGGCGCATTAAATGCGCGCCACCCACCTTCTAACGTTCAGATTCCCTCCGAAATTATAAATAGAACCCATTGTGAACGAGGGAGAAAGCCAAGAAAGAAGAAAAACATTAAGTGAGCATAACTCATATCCTTAAGAGCTTCAAAGAGATCAAATCACTCAAGGAGGAAGAATTGTGCTTCAAGTTGCAAGAGCTACATTCAGAAACTTCAAAGCCATCATCTACAAGTTCTTCCCTGCGCTAAATCGTTTCTACACACCTGTAAAGTGTAGTTTATTTTCATTGTTCTATTTGTTGTGTTGAACTTGATTTAGCTTGCGTAGCTAAGATCAAGTGATAGCAAAGTAGTGTGTGATTGGAGTGTGACTCGTCACCTACTTATGCTAGTTGTTTATGCCCCCTAGAGCTGGAATCTAGAAGAGAGCAAGAGGCTCTGGTTGTTGATGCCCCCTAGAGCTAGAATCTAGAAGAGAGCAAGAGGCTCTGGTTGTTGATGCCCCCTAGAGCTAGAATCTAGAAGAGAGCAAGAGGCTCTGGTTGTTGATGCCCCCTAGAGCTAGAATCTAGAAGAGAGCAAGTGGCTCTAGTTGTATATGCCCCCTAGAGCTAGAATCTAGAAGAGAGCAAGAGGCTCTAGTTGTATTCGCGGAATACAATAGTGGAACCCAAGTCACAAGGAGTGTGAGCTTGGAAGAGTGGAGTAGGGAGGTTGCCCGAACCACTATAAAATCCTTGTCTACTTGCTTTTATTTCTGCTCTCTTTATTACTTTGCTTTCCATTCAGTTTCTTCATTCAAGGGGAATAATTCTACAAGGGGTTAAGTTTTTCAGTTACCAAAGAAATTTTTAAGAACCCAATTCACCCCTCCCCTCTTGGGTTTTGCCATCTATTCGGGACCCAACAAGTGGTATCAGAGCAGGTCTTTGAATTGAACCAAAGAGATCCAACCATATGGCATCCCAATCTACTTCCGTTCCCGCTTTTGCTGAAGGCCAATCATTCACAAGGCCACCCTTGTTTGATGGGAACAACTTTGGCTATTGGAAGCTTCGTATGAAGCAACTCATCATGGCTACCGATATGGATTCTTGGATTGCTATCCAAGATGGTGTGATTTTGCCTACCGATGACAAAGCTTCCAAATGGACCGAAGAGGAAGTTAGAACCGTCAAGAGCAATGCCAAGGCAATGAATTCTTTATTTTGTGCTCTTACGGCTTCGGAGTATGATAAAGTATCTTCTTGTTTGACTGCAAAAGAGATATGGGATACTCTAACATCTATTTATGAAGGAACCTCCCAAGTCCAAGGGACTAGGAGAAATATTTTGATTGGAGAGTTTGAAAATTTTAGAATGCTAGACACAGAAAATATTTCTGAAATGTTTGCTAGATTTTCTAAGATTACTAACGCTCTAAAAGGTCTTGGAAAGGCTATTTCTGAATCCGAGCAGGTTATGAAGATATTGAGAGCTCTACCGGATTCATGGACTCCAAAGATAACGGCAATTGAAGAAGCCAAAGACCTCAACACATTGAAGCTTGAAGATCTTATTAGCTCACTCATGTCACATGAGCTAATTAAGAAAAGGAATGAGAATCAACACAAAGGGAGGAAAGCTATTGTACTAAAGGCCACTCACAATTCAGAAGAATCTTCTTCCTCATCTTACAATGACAATGAAGATATCGGACTTCTTACTCACAAGTTTCGAAAATTTGTGAGAAAAGAAAGAAACTTCAGAAATCTCAAAGAAAGACCACGACGAGTGAAGAAGAAGGAGCAAACTAAATGTTATAGATGCGGGGGCGTAGGACATATGCAAACCTAATGTCCTACACCAGAAGAAAGGCCAAAGGGAAGAGGCATGTACGAGACTTCATCAACATGCAGCTCTTCAACCGATGAGAACGAGGCTGCAAATTGCGCAAGAATATGCTGCATGGCGCAAATTGAACAAGAGGAGAATCTGCTATGCTTGAACACAACGGAAGTTTTGGAAGATCAATCCACCTCAACAAAGTACACAGAAAGTGAAGAGGTAACTTCCAAACCTTGTCATTCTCAATCAAGTTATTCTTCTTTTCAAAATTGCCTCAAATGTGCTGAATTAGAAGAACTACAAACTGCCTATGATTCATTATATGAGGAAATCAAAAAGCTAGGAAACAAGTTGTCCTCAAAGAAACAACAATGTAACTCTGTTATCATTGAAAATGGAAAACTAGCTGAAATGTCAACAAAATTGAAAGAAGAAAATGAACTGTTGTTGAAAGAAGTTGAGAAACTGAAAAAGGAGAACGAATCCTTAAATGAATCATTAGCAAAGTTCTCTAATCCCGGTGAAAATGTGAAGATGTTCTTGAATATGACCTCACAAACAGATAGAAGAGGTCTTGGATACAATACATTTGAGCAAAAAGAAAATGGTAAATCAAATGTGCCAATACATGGAAAATATCAAACAAATACTGCACCTACATTCAAGCCACAAAGGAAAAATGTTGTGTGGACTAAAAGGCCAACACTTGAACCAAAATATACTTGGAGGCCTACTCCTAGATTACCAATGGCTTGTAACTTTTGCAACAAGATGGGTCATAAAGCCTATAAATGTAACTTCAAGAAATTATATGACCATGGTGCAAGATTAGTTTGGGTTCCAAGGAACACGAGATTTGGGCTTTCTAAGGTAGAGCAATGTAGATTGAATAATATTGCTAACCCAAATGGACCCATAAAGTGGGTACCAAAGAGATGAGAATTATTTGCTTTTCAGATTTGTTTAAAGGCAAAGGCAAAGAACGTATGGTTCATGGACAGCGGTTGTTCAAGGCATATGACCGGTGAAAGAAGTTTGTTTCACAAACTTAAACCTTGCAACTATGGAACGGTTGCCTTTGGAAATAACGAGAAAGATGATTTAAGTAATGCAGATGATATGGCAAATGACCTTGAAAAAACTGCATGTGGAAAAGCAAGAAGAATCCATGGAGGAAAGGGTAAGTGAAGGTAACAATTTCTATAAACCTCCAACTGATTTGAAATTCAAACATGCAATTAAACAAGTTATAGGAAATGTGTATGAAGGTGTAAAAACTAGAAGGTCAAAGCAAAATGTTTGTGGACAATATGCTTTTGTTTCTAAAAATTGAACATTCTAATGTTGAACAAGCTCTTGATGATGAAAATTGGACTATAGCACTGCAAGAAGAGCTAAATCAATTTGAAAGAAATCAAGTTTGGCACCTTGTTCCTAGACCAAATGATTGTACTGTTATTGGCACCAAATGGGTCTTTAGGAGCAAATTAGATGAAAGTGGACTTGTAGTGAGAAACAAAGCTAAACTTGTGGCAAAAGGATACTCACAAGAAGAAGGCATAGATTTTGAAGAATCCTATGCACCGGTTGCTAGATTAGAAGCCATTCGTATCTTACTAGCTTTTGCATCTCACATGAACTTTAAATTGTTTCAAATGGATGTCAAAAGTGCATTTCTGAATGGTTATATAAATGAAGAAGTGTATGTTGAGCAACCACCTGGATTTGAGGAGAAAGATCAATCTAAATTTGTATACAAGTTAACCAAAGCACTATACGGATTGAAACAAGCCCCAAGAGCTTGGTATGATAGACTAAGCAAATTTTTTGATTGATCATGATTTTCAAAAGAGAAAGGTAGACACCACTTTGTTTATTAAGAACAATGGAAAGGATATATTAATCATTCAAATTTATGTTGATGATATCATTTTTGGTGCTACTAATGAAACTCTCTGTCAAGAATTTTCTGAGCTTATGCAGAAAGAATTTGATATGAGCATGATGAGAGAGCTCAATTTCTTCCTTGGACTGCAAATCAAGCAACTAAATGAAGGAATTTTCATTAACCAGTCCAAATACATCAAAGAAATGCTGAAGAAGTTTGGCATGGAGAAAAGCAAAGGAGGCCAACATGTGCAACAAGTGCTTGCAACAAATGGTATCAAGTGGTATAAAATCTAACAAGTGATAACCAATGGTAACAAGTTTTTCAACAAAATGGTATCATGCCCAACAAGTAGTATCAAGTAACAAGAGAAATCCCCAACAAGTGGTATCTAAAATTAGGCTAAGCATAAGTTTAAGGGGAGCACCCATTTAGGGGGAGCTAACCCACCTATCTCTTTGTTTACCCTCTAATCTTTTTGATATATTGACAAAAAGGGGGAGAAGAGTAAGATTTGAGACGAATAGAGGAGAGTAGGATATTATAGAGGGAGAGAGATTTAAGGGGAGAGAAGAATGGAGAGAAAGATTTAAGGAGAGAAGAATAAAAATGGGGAGAAAAGTAGGATATGTAAATGGGGAGAAGAGTAGGATATGTTTACATGAATGTTTTGTTTGCATGAGCATAAGTATGATTTTATAATGCAATATGTGCATACTTATTTAAATGAAAGGTATCCACTCAAATCGGTTTTGTCAATCATCAAAAAGGGGGAGATTGTTGGAAACATGAGGAAAACTAGCTAAATCTATGTTTTGATGATTAACAAATCAATTTGAGAAAGTCTTGGCTACTAACAAGTTTGTGAAATGTTTAAGGAATATTCATTTGAAGAAAATCAAGTATAGAAGCCAAGTCGTATCCCAAGTCGACTCCAAGAACGACTTCAAACATGCAAAACTGTCCAGAGTTGAAAAAGGGAGAAGAGCAAGTGAAGTCGCAGGCCAAGTCGACTCCACCTGCGACTTGGGTAGCCAAGTCGCAAACGAAGTCGACCTCACCATCGACTTCAGTCGGGCGAAACCTTCCAGAGTTGAATTCGAAACAGCAGAATGCCGAAGTCGCACCCCAAGTCGTCTCCACGTGCGACTTGAGGTGAAGTCGCAGCCGAAGTCGACTCCGACATCGACTTCGATCGGGCAGAAGCTATTTTTCAGAAAACAAGCTCATTATCAACTCAAGTGTTTCAAATTCCAAGCAAGACTCAATTCCTTCAAAGATTCACAAGGTTCAAGCTAATCCAGGAAGAATCAAAGTCAAGTTCTTCAAGGTTCACAAGATCTATAAGTATGAGGAGCCATTCCAGAATCAAAAGGACTGAAGGAAGAAAGACTAAGCAAAACAAAAGTTTCAAAGTTCCAAGTTCATGAAGCCAACTGTCGAGGTGAAGTCGAACCCGAAGTCGACTCCACCTGCGACTTGGGTCAAGTCGAGAACCCAAGTCGACCCTGACTGGAACTTGAAGTTGCGACGGAGAAGCGAAGTCGCACCCGAAGTCGACTCCATCTGCGACTTGGGCGAAGTCGCATCCGAAGTCGACTCCACATGCGACTTGGGTCGCAACAGTCGGATTTCTTTCGAACGTTGGCGCATTAAATGCGCGCCACCCACCTTCTAACGTTCAGATTCCCTCCGAAATTATAAATAGAACCCATTGTGAACGAGGGAGAAAGCCAAGAAAGAAGAAAAACATTAAGTGAGCATAACTCATATCCTTAAGAGCTTCAAAGAGATCAAATCACTCAAGGAGGAAGAATTGTGCTTCAAGTTGCAAGAGCTACATTCAGAAACTTCAAAGCCATCATCTACAAGTTCTTCCCTGCGCTAAATCGTTTCTACACACCTGTAAAGTGTAGTTTATTTTCATTGTTCTATTTGTTGTGTTGAACTTGATTTAGCTTGCGTAGCTAAGATCAAGTGATAGCAAAGTAGTGTGTGATTGGAGTGTGACTCGTCACCTACTTATGCTAGTTGTTTATGCCCCCTAGAGCTGGAATCTAGAAGAGAGCAAGAGGCTCTGGTTGTTGATGCCCCCTAGAGCTAGAATCTAGAAGAGAGCAAGAGGCTCTGGTTGTTGATGCCCCCTAGAGCTAGAATCTAGAAGAGAGCAAGAGGCTCTGGTTGTTGATGCCCCCTAGAGCTAGAATCTAGAAGAGAGCAAGTGGCTCTAGTTGTATATGCCCCCTAGAGCTAGAATCTAGAAGAGAGCAAGAGGCTCTAGTTGTATTCGCGGAATACAATAGTGGAACCCAAGTCACAAGGAGTGTGAGCTTGGAAGAGTGGAGTAGGGAGGTTGCCCGAACCACTATAAAATCCTTGTCTACTTGCTTTTATTTCTGCTCTCTTTATTACTTTGCTTTCCATTCAGTTTCTTCATTCAAGGGGAATAATTCTACAAGGGGTTAAGTTTTTCAGTTACCAAAGAAATTTTTAAGAACCCAATTCACCCCTCCCCTCTTGGGTTTTGCCATCTATTCGGGACCCAACATAAAGTAATGCAAGCCAATACTATGATGAACAATACTGGCATATTAAATAATGAAACTGAAATCATAACTAATTATCAAATCAATAAATATCAAAAATATATATTAATATTCAAAATACACATGCGTGTAACTACAAATTACAATGCGAAATCAAAAAAAGAAGAAAAGAGCTCTACTCACCTAATGTAAACTTTATTTGATCCGTGAATCATAATTTGTCCTAAAGCTCAATTTACAGCAATAGGTAAATGATGATTTTCTCTAGTCAATATATTTTAAAAAAATATTATTTTTATATTATTAATTATCTATTTATAATTATTTTATCCCAACACTAAATGCGTTCATAAGTGGGTCCTTTCCTGATTACTTTACATTTCGGTAGGTTATTTCTTATCTAATTAAATTTTTAAAAATATTCAAGTATTTTATAAAAAAATTTCACATTAATTAATTCAATATTTATATATTTTAACTAACCATATCATTTTTTAAATTTTTTATAATTTAAAATTTTATTTTGATTTTTTATCAATCTCCCCATTATTATTGAAATCAGACACACTAACTTCTCTTAATTTTGCCGAGTCCTTCCCCTGTAGCCCCGATTGACGATTCTGTCATGCTCAGGACTGAGTGGGGGTGGTCGGGACTTTAGGAGACCGGAGTAAATCAGAGGGCAGTCAGTCATCGCTTCGAAGATCGACTGGAAGGGGGGACAGAGGTAGCGGAACTAAGGGGGTGATTTCGAGTGATTTATCAAAACACCACTATGAATCCGAGCATAGGGGACTTGCTGGGGGCAGAACTCCAAACCATGGCCATAACCAGCGAAGGCATTAAGAAAATAAAACCTTGTAATGGTGCATCAATTATCTACTCTCTGTGGTCGTCCAAGTCTTACAATAAGGAGCTATTCAAATCAACGCTAAGAAGGTTGTGGAGAACGAAAAGATTGTGTCACTTCACAGAGACGGGAGAGAACTTGTACCAAGTATCATTATCGGACCAAGAAGAAAAAGAGCGTATATTGAAGGGCTGCCCGTGGATTTTTGAGAGATGTTTGGTCCTGGTATCGAACCTGAAAGAGGAGCTGGACATCGCCCACATAGTGCTTGTGAAATCACCAATGTGGGTGCATATTTCGGGGGCCCCTTTCATAGTGGACAAGCACTGCCTGGGACATAACATTGGGTATTCCTTTGAAGAGATGATGGAATTGGTGGCTATAGAAACTAACCTTAAGCTTAAAGTGGCGATTGACTGCCGAGAACCTCTGAGGAGAGGTATGTTCATCTAGATTGGAAAACAACAACGGAGATGGATCTCTTTCCAGTATGAAAAACTCCCAATATTCTGCTATTTATGCGGAATCATGGGACATGCTCACCGTGACTGTCCTAGAACTACCAAGTTGAACAAACCAGTAACAGAAGAAAAAATGCAATATGGGAGTTGGCTGAGGGTGAGGGTAAAGCCAATGCAGATTCGAGATGTGAACTTCAACAGCAACAGGGCTGCACTAACTAAATATTTGGGCTTGAATTTCTGCATACAAGGGGGATAATCTAAGGAGGATTCAAGACAAAGGGAAGATAATGAAAGGAGAGGAGATCAAGGCAGTGCTAGCAGATAGGTGAGCAGCCCCGATCAGAGATGGAGAGGGACTGGTGATGCTGAGCCTGAACAGAGTTGGAGTGGGGATGGTGCTGCTATGTCCAGACGTGCTCAGAAGACAAATATGAATGAGGAGAATCTGCTGTCGACAGATGTTAAATCTCAAAAGACAAACTCTAATTTTCGTCAGCAATGTGCAGTAACTTCTGAAATGGTTTTGGATGCTTCATGCTATCTCTACCAGCAGCCTAAAACAACAAATCCACAAGGTCTCTTGGACCAACCGAACGAGCAGTATGGGCAGCATGATGGACCACTTGAGGGAGAATCACAACCAAGGGGTATATTTGTGCAAGGTGGGGATCTGGGGGCAAGAAAGGATCTAGAGGGGCAGCAATAGATGGAAAGATCGAATGAACAACATAAGCAACAGAAAGGATTGGAGGAGGGAGCATTATAGTTGAAGGATATTTTTGTGCTGAATGGGGATTTGTCGATAGGAAAGAATAATGAGCGTCCACAACTGAAGGATATGCTGTCAAAATGGGTGGGCAGAACAGCAGCGATGCACAAATGAAGGAGAAGAATTTGGGGATCTTTGATGGGGACCGAATGCATAGTATAGAGGGGGAAGCTTATTCTCTAATTGATGTTCAAGTGATGCAGGATGGCTATATGGAGACTGATGGAAGGCGTCTATCTGACTTAGCTATGACTAAGGCTAGTGACAGGTCTGATTGGAGTTAGAGGCATAATAGAGGGGGTATGGAAATCAATCGGACGAGTGGCAAATGGAAGCGAAGGGCTAGATGGATGCAAGACAGGGGAAGACATGACTCTTTGGATAGTCAAGTGACTAGAGATGGAAAACGAGGCCGGGAAAGTGAATTGGATGAATTTTTAGAGGTGCATAAGCGGAATAAAAGACTAGAGAGCAATGATATGGACGAGGTGGAGGTTGCGGGGTGTCCCCAGCCCTGCCTAATCTAAAATGGCCCTATTTGCCTGGAATTGTCATAGGCTTGGGAACCCACGAGCAATTCGTAGCCTTCTTGATTTGGTCAGAAAACAAGATCCCTGTTTGGTCTTCTTTGTGAAATAAAATACAATTCTAAAGAGATGGAGAGTATAAGAAGAAGACTCAATTTTGATTGCTGTTTTGTGGTGGATCCAGAAGCTAGAAGGGGGGGTCTGGCTCTTTTGTGGAACAACAACAAATAAGCATGCATCAAGAGTTACTCTTTCCACTATATTGATGCAGACTTTCTTGGTTGGCGGTTCATAGGTTTTTATGGCCACCTTGAAACCCACAATAGGCATTAAAGTTGGAATATTCTCACCAGGCTAAGCATGGGGAACTGTGTCCCATGGCGAATAATAAGTGATTTCAATGAAGTCATGGGTCCAAATAAATACATAAGTTGTAGGACCCATCCTCAGACCCAAATGGACCTCTTTTGTGAAACTATTGATATATGTAATCTGTAGGATCTTGGATTTTCTGGTGTGCCCATAACATGGAGAAACAATAGAAGAGGGCGACAAAGAGTGGAAGCAAGATTGGATAGGGGGTTGTCTTCCCTACCTTGGTTGAACCTGTTCTCTCATGCGAAAATTATTCATTTATCGGCTGCTACATCAGACCATTGTCCCATCAAGTTGGTCCTAGATTCAAATGAAGGAAGGAGAAAATCTCCTTAGGAATTCAGATATGAGCTCTTCTAGGCTCGTGATAAAGAGGCCTCCAGAATCATTAACCAAGTATGGGAATCCGAAACTCCGGCGACCTCGAATGCATCTGACCAGCTCTTGTGGAAACTTAATCGGTGTGGTATTAAACTATCTAATTGGAATCGATGGAAAAGAGGCAATATCCGGAAAGCGATTGAAAGGAAACAAAGGGAGCTTGATTCTATTATGGGTATGAGACCTAGTGACGAAAGAGATGATTTTATGAAGAAGCTAAAATTCCAAATCAACTTCCTATTGGAAGATGAGGAGCAACTTTGGAGGATGTGTATGAAGTCACACTAGCTAATGGAGGGAGACAAAAACACCAGGTTTTTCTACCAAATTGCATCCAACCGACGACGAACAAATTTTATTAAGACGTTAAGGGACCAGAATGAAAACTAGATTACGGACTAGGACCGGTTGCTGGATATGGTTGTTCTGCACTTTTCTGAGGTCTTTTCCTCATCAACACCTCGGGAGGCGCCCTGGGTGGAGAATGTACTCACGAGGAGAATTTTTGATGAACAAAAGCGGTCCCTAACGACTCCATTGTAGACTGAGGAAGTTGTTAAAGCGATTAAAGGCATGAGTCCTACCAAGGCCCTGGGCCCGGATGGAATGTCGGCTGGATTCTATCAAAGACATTGGAACATTGTGGGCACAGAGATCATCAAGCGGTGCAAGTTGTTCATGGAAGAGAGAAATCCCACCCAATTGCGCAGGCACCTAAAGGAATCAAATTCAACCACTATAATTTTGATCCCAAAAAGGGCTGGAGCCCATGTGTTATCTCATTTTAGACCTATTAGCCTATGCAATGTGGTCTATAAAATTTTGGCAAAGGTCCTAGCCAACAGACTGAAACTGGTGCTCCATGATGTCATTGGAGAAGAACAAAACGCTTTGTTCCGGGGCAACTTATCACAAATAACATGTTGATCGCTTATGAAGCAATCCACTCGCTTCGTAGGCGCGAGAAAGGGTGTAAATGAGAAATGGCTATCAAGCTAGATATGTCGAAGGCCTATGATAGAGTCAAACGAAATTTTCTCAAATGAATGATGGAGGCTATGAACTTCAGTAAGGTGTGGATCAATTGGGTCATGAGCTGCATATCCATGATCAAATATTGAGTTAATGTAAATGGTTTCAAATCCTCATACTTCCATCCTCATAGGGGTTAAGGTAGGGAGACTCCTATCTCCATACTTATTTTTATTATGCATGGAAGGTCTTTTTGCTTTGATTTCTTATGAGGCTGCCCATGAAGCAATACATGGTATTAGACTACAAATGCATGGTCCGTTGATTACTTATTTGTTTTTTGCGGATGATGCAATCATCTTTCTTAGGGCGGATGGGAGGAACATCAGGAATTTTTTGAAAATTCTAAACCAATATTCAGATTCTTCGGGCTAGATGGTAAATTTTGACAAGACCGCAGTTTTCTTCAGCACCAACATGGATGGCTTTGCAAGGAGGTTGATGACCCAACTTCTTGGATCTGCTGGGCAAGACTTCCACCAATACTTAGGTCTCCTAGCCTGGCTTGGAAGATCTAAAATTGGAATATTCAAGGGCCTCAAGGAACGTATATGGACCCGAATTCAGGGGTGGAAAGACAAGCTACTCTCGTGGGGTGAAAAAGAGGTGCTAATCAAGGCGTTTGCCCAAGCTATCCCCTTGTACACGATGAGCATCTTTTTACTACCCAAATCATTCTGTTATGACATAAATGAGATGCTTAGCAAATTTTGGTGGGGAGAGAAGGGTGGTAAAAGGAAGTTGAGCTGGGTGGCATGGAAGGACATCTGCAAGCGTGCGGGTGGAATTGGATTTAGGGACTTCCACAAATTTAACTTTGCCCTTCTTGCAAAACAGGTTTGGAGATAGTGTCGTATAACTCATCATTATGTAACAAAGTTCTTAAGGCAAGATATTTCCCAACCGCTGACATATGGACTTGCAAGGCGAAGCCATCAGACTCATTCACCTGGAAGAGTATTCTGAAGGCGAGAGATGTAAATCAAAAAGGCTGCAAATGGAGGATTGGTGATGGGAAACGAGTATGCTTTTTTGGAGACATTTGGCTAGAATCTAAGGTAAACAAGGCGAGCCCCCTTCCGTATTCAATCTCGAAGGATGTGAGAGTTAGCCATTTTATTGATTGCAAAACTATGTCATGGAGCATGGACGGGGTGCTGGCTGCTGTAGGGGAAGCCACATGACAAGAGGTAAATCTGATCCCTCTCCCTCAAAGGAATGTTGATGATTGCATATTTTGGAAGCATGAACCAAATGGACTCTAT
This sequence comes from Annona cherimola, assembly GCA_030490835.1. NCBI lineage: Eukaryota > Viridiplantae > Streptophyta > Magnoliopsida > Magnoliales > Annonaceae > Annona > Annona cherimola. Next base: position 7,159,424 of record CM059971.1, on the reverse strand, counting down.
ACAGTTAAATCGGCATACAGACTGCTGTGCTCAAATGATGATGACTCTATCCTTTCGGGGAGTTATAAGGCAATTTGGTGGTTGAATCTCCCAAGTAAAGTAATAATCTTTGGATGGCAACTTCTCAAAAATGCCCTTACCACATTAGAAAATTTGAGTCATAGGGGAATTGCGGTTGATCCAACCTATGTGTTATGCGAGAATGATACCGAGGATTTGGATCATCTATTTTTGAACCATGCTAGGACCGATGGGGTTTCAAGAAAGCGGCAAGAATGGTATCTCAGGGGTAACAGTCAAGGAGATTCTGGTAACTCTTGTGCAGCTGAATAGACATGAGGACCTAGCTTTTTTCATCTTAAGCTGTTGGAGGGTATGGTATTTATGGAACAAGCTCCGAGAGGAGGGAATCCAAATAATGTTTTCGGATACATTGGCCTGGTGTGCGGAGTTTCTCAACCAGCATAGGAGTGCGAAAATGCTCTCTCACACAAGTCTATTGGATTGTTCCCTTGTGCCTGATGTTCCAAACCGCTGCTGGGGTTCGTGAAGATAAACGTGGATGCACGAAGTCATGGCAACTTGGGCTCTTTTGGATGTGCAGCTGTTATTAGAGATTCCCAAGGTACTTTTATTGCAACAAGTGGTTGGAGACGAGTATGCTTTTTTGGAGACATTTGGCTAGAATCTAAGGTAAACAAGGCGAGCCCCCTTCCGTATTCAATCTCGAAGGATGTGAGAGTTAGCCATTTTATTGATTGCAAAACTATGTCATGGAGCATGGACGGGGTGCTGGCTGCTGTAGGGGAAGCCACATGACAAGAGGTAAATCTGATCCCTCTCCCTCAAAGGAATGTTGATGATTGCATATTTTGGAAGCATGAACCAAATGGACTCTATACAGTTAAATCGGCATACAGACTGCTGTGCTCAAATGATGATGACTCTATCCTTTCGGGGAGTTATAAGGCAATTTGGTGGTTGAATCTCCCAAGTAAAGTAATAATCTTTGGATGGCGACTTCTCAAAAATGCCCTTACCACATTAGAAAATTTGAGTCATAGGGGAATTGCGGTTGATCCAACCTGTGTGTTATGCGAGAATGATACCGAGGATTTGGATCATCTATTTTTGAACCATGCTAGGACCGATGGGGTTTGCAAGAAAGCGGCAAGAATGGTATCTCAGGGGTAACAGTCAAGGAGATTCTGGTAACTCTTGTGCAGCTGAATAGACATGAGGACCTAGCTTTTTTCATCTTAAGCTGTTGGAGGGTATGGTATTTATGGAACAAGCTCCGAGAGGAGGGAATCCAAATAATGTTTTCGGATACATTGGCCTGGTGTGCGGAGTTTCTCAACCAGCATAGGAGTGCGAAAATGCTCTCTCACACAAGTCTATTGGATTGTTCCCTTGTGCCTGATGTTCCAAACCGCTGCTGGGGTTCGTGAAGATAAACGTGGATGCACGAAGTCATGGCAACTTGGGCTCTTTTGGATGTGCAGCTGTTATTAGAGATTCCCAAGGTAATTTTATTGCAACAAGTGGTTGGAGACGAGTATGCTTTTTTGGAGACATTTGGCTAGAATCTAAGGTAAACAAGGCGAGCCCCCTTCCGTATTCAATCTCGAAGGATGTGAGAGTTAGCCATTTTATTGATTGCAAAACTATGTCATGGAGCATGGACGGGGTGCTGGCTGCTGTAGGGGAAGCCACATGACAAGAGGTAAATCTGATCCCTCTCCCTCAAAGGAATGTTGATGATTGCATATTTTGGAAGCATGAACCAAATGGACTCTATACAGTTAAATCGGCATACAGACTGCTGTGCTCAAATGATGATGACTCTATCCTTTCGGGGAGTTATAAGGCAATTTGGTGGTTGAATCTCCCAAGTAAAGTAATAATCTTTGGATGGCGACTTCTCAAAAATGCCCTTACCACATTAGAAAATTTGAGTCATAGGGGAATTGCGGTTGATCCAACCTGTGTGTTATGCGAGAATGATACCGAGGATTTGGATCATCTATTTTTGAACCATGCTAGGACCGATGGGGTTTGCAAGAAAGCGGCAAGAATGGTATCTCAGGGGTAACAGTCAAGGAGATTCTGGTAACTCTTGTGCAGCTGAATAGACATGAGGACCTAGCTTTTTTCATCTTAAGCTGTTGGAGGGTATGGTATTTATGGAACAAGCTCCGAGAGGAGGGAATCCAAATAATGTTTTCGGATACATTGGCCTGGTGTGCGGAGTTTCTCAACCAGCATAGGAGTGCGAAAATGCTCTCTCACACAAGTCTATTGGATTGTTCCCTTGTGCCTGATGTTCCAAACCGCTGCTGGGGTTCGTGAAGATAAACGTGGATGCACGAAGTCATGGCAACTTGGGCTCTTTTGGATGTGCAGCTGTTATTAGAGATTCCCAAGGTACTTTTATTGCAACAAGTGGTTGGAGACAGATGGGTGTGAGGGAACCGCTTTTTATGGAGGCTACGGCTTTCCTGTTGGGCCTTAGGTGGGCACTCCACCAAAAGGTTCGTCATTTGAAACAGATTCTCTTATTTTGTGCAATTATTTGTCTAATATGGATCCCATTACCTCCTAGGTGGGTTTTATTATTGCTGAGATTAGATCTATTCTCAACAACAATGTCTCTTTTTCGATCCATCATGTACTACAGCAAGAAAATGCAGTTGCTCATTCCTTAGTTGAATTGACTTTGGTTTCTGATGAGGACCACCAGTCCTGGTGGGGCAACCCATCCCAGGTTATTCGAAAAAAAATATGTATAGATAATTTTTTAGCAATGAATTACTTGGGTTACTCTATCCCTAACCCCTTTAATATTGAAAGGGAGCAGGGATAGAATGATTTCTTTTTATCAAAAAAAAACTTCTCTTAATTTTTCTTTATGATCTGATCAAATGTTTTAAACTAAAATTCTTAATATAAATTAATAATTACATAAACTGGCAAGTAAAATAATTTCTAAATTGACTAAATAAAAATAATTTTAGCACAAAATATTTATTATTTATATTTTATATATTTTACTTTTGAAAGATAGGAGTATATGATTGAGGATTGTCTAAATGATGTAAATTTCTAACCATATTTATTTTATTTAAAATTTTATTTTTATATTTTCTAAGTATTATTCCAATGTTATTTACATCGCATAAAATAAGCAGCTCAAAATTTTTATACACAAACTATGAAAAATTGTTTAAAATAGCAAAATTTGCAAGCTGTGTACACTATTTGGATTGATTCTCTAGGATTTTTATTTCAAAATTTTACATAACATTTTAATACTAAATTAACGTCATTGATTAATGAATATATTATGAGTTATTAGAAAAAATTTCAAGCTAAAGATTGTTCATTTACTACATGGTTTGGCTACAACTTATAAACTGTTGTAATTGTCAATCTGACCATTAATCATGGTTTTCAATCAAAAGCGTAACACATAGATCATGGCATATGCTTATTCAACTTTGGTCCAATGGTTTGGATTCTCAATGCACCTTTCATATTAAAAATAAACGGTCTAGATCAACTAATTACAATTTCTAATGATATATCTATTAAAGTTGTATAATTAAAAATCTCAAAATTTAACCGTCCATCAAGGTGCATACATATGATCTAACATCGTATTTTTACAGAAAATTAAATTTTACACATCTAAAATTTGAACTATCTAAAATATGCATGAAATCATAGATTCAATTATTGGAATCGTTTGTTTATTGTTTATTGAAATAAAATCTTTTTGGACTAACTTCTAATCAAAATTTAGGCATAATTGTCTCAAATAACATTCACTAATCATGGCCCATCCTCAAATACTAAAAGCCCCCAAATTGAAATTAATCTCAATCAGGGGGTATTTGGATACATGTAAAACTTGTTAAATAAAAATTTTTCAATCTAAAAATTTTCACTATCCACTACTACCATTATTTAATCATTTATTCATATATTTCTATACAATTATCCTAATTTTTAATGATTTTTACAAACTAACCATACAACTAATGTAATGCTGCAAATTTACAAGCACGTTACAATGAGTCCTTACTTTACGAATCTTTTAAGCAGTGGAGCTAGTGAATAAAAGCAAAGTTTTATCTTTATACTGATGAAAGCATTTCCATCGTGTCTAAACATTAGTAATTTTTTTGTTTAACTGAGTTTCATTTATTCCTAATAACAATTCAGCTGCATACCGCCTATGTTTGGAAGGTTTGAGAAGAAGAATTAACTACTTTCAAGAAGTAGCTTCCTTTAGAGACCTGATAAACATCATTCAATCATAATAGATACGTGTAGATCATATATATTCCTTCCAAGTTCTTTCTACTAATATTTTATGTTATATATTTACATAATTGATTATATTAATTGAATTGTCGCGATTGCATACAGCAGCTTATAAATTGATCAATCTACGGTACGCGTAAAATTATTTTTTATTTTTATAGAAATTTAGGCCCCACACAAACCTTAAATTTTATGAAATTTAACATTTTTAATTTTTTTGATTTTTTGAAATAAAAAGGACATACACACGAGAGGTACATGCACCTGTGTCATTTTAAAATGAAAAGTAAAATACTAAAAAATAAAAAAAAATTCAAATTTCATTAAAAGTATGAGTTAGGCAGAGTACATACCTGATCTATTAAAAATCTAAAAATAAAAGAAAATTTTATTTAAAAATTCAAAAAATTATATTTCATAAGAAGTGCGAGGAAGGTGGAGAGCATACCTCTATTTAAACTTATAATTTATTTTTATTTTTATTTTATTTGCGCCGGCTTGCTCATGGGAGAGTGACTTCCTAGGAAAGTGCAGAATAACCCATTGCACAATCATTCTCATGTTGACATTATAATCCCTTTTCCATGTATGCATTTTTAATGAAGACACGTATACACCATCACTTCATATTCATCAGTGGGTGCCCACACGGAGCTGAGGGGCAATTCCCCTGCTGATTTTTAGAAAATTAAAAAAAAATCTTTTTAAAATTTTAAAAGTTTTTTTGATCAAATTAAAATTTTAAAATAATATCATTTATTTTTATATAGCTACCCACCGCAGATAATAATATGCCCCCTGCGAGTTTGCCGAGTTGTGATCATTTACGACAGGTCGGTCGAACCGCTATTTCCGACCAGAGCTCTAAGCCATCGGATCGTGCGGAGAGGTTTTCGACTGTAGATGAAAACTGAAAAAGACTGCAGGCCGAGCTGGAGAATTAATGACAGCCATTTTCTGTCTAGCCCCTGTCAGGGGGTGTCTTTTGCTCACAGGCCCCTTCCGAACAGCTCTCCTGCCAACATCTCATCCCTCCCGCTCCCTCTCCATCTCTCTATCTGTTCCTCTCCCTCCATCCCGCCCGTCTACCCCCTGTGACGCCAGCGCTCTCCCTCTCCCCATTCCCCTTTCTCCCTCCCTCCCTCTCCCTCGATTTCTCTTCCTCCATCCTGCCCGTCTCCCCCCTGCGACGCCAGCGCTCTCCCTCTCTCGATTCTCCTTTCTCCCTCTCCCTCTCTCCCGATTTCTCTCCCTCCATCCCGCCCGTCTCCACCCTGCGACGCCAGCTCTCTCCCTCTTCCGATTCCCCTTTACGGAGTCGCTGGATTGAGCCTGCACGAAGTGGTCGAAGAAGATCTGCCTCTTCTACTGCCGGCGACTCGGATACAATTGAGCTGAGGAGCATCGCATTGAGGTTTGGGCTCTTGATCTAACCGATTAAACGATGATTGAAATGTGCTTGTTTTTTCTATGCGATCTGGATTGTGTTTGACAAATATGGGTTTACCGCTTAAGATCAATGTAAACGCTCCTCTTTTTTATGTTCTTCCACGTTCCCGCACCTTATTTCATGACATTTTTTATTCCATGGGAGGTGTCTATCAGATTGAAAGTAGTTCATCTATGCATGATTCGACAAGACCAAGCTAACTTTGAGACATTTGATGATGGATTTCCCAACTTATTCATTTATAATGGTCGTGGCATCCGTGGACAACATGCAGCTTTTTTGGCATCATTCAGTTCCGCAGGACTGATTTTCGAGCAGATTTCTTTTATATATGCATTAGCAAGGATGTTTATCTCATCGTTCACACTGGTCCTTCCATTTCTCCTAACGGGATCATCTGAGCGAATGGAGGAGATATTGCGACGACATCTATTCTTGCTAGAATATTGTCAAATATTTCCATTTCAAGGGGCTGGCCTATTAGTTTAGTAATTTTTGAAATCCATGCCTTAACAAGTGAGTTCTGATTTTTTACCCCCAAATGGCGTTTAGATTTTTGTCTTGGTATCAGTATATGCAAGATGTTAATATTCTTGCTTTGATGCCTTTTAGGGGAGATTCTACTTTGGTGATAATGTCTTACCATATTTTGAGAGCAGGGTGCCTCTACTAAGGAATAAGCTTCAGGAGCTTCCAGATTCTGATAATGTAAGACCAATGGCGTATGAAGATTGTGTTCTGATTTATACTTTAGCTTATGAAAAATGAATTTTTGTGCCTGCTAAATCATTTTTTTCCTCTTTTAGGTTCTGGATTTTGTTGCACTACAACTGCCAATTGGCAACTTTGTGCAAGGTGAATTATGTGTGCTTATGGTTCAAACATAGGTGGATGCACATGGAACTAAGAGTGGGCCCAAAGATCGTAGACGCACCATGGGTTCAGATGGAATCATTTGAAATCCTCAGCATTGCTGGTTCCATGCTGCTACACTCCAAATATAATCTTATCTTTTTGTTTTAATGGTCTTAGAAAAGCATTTTTGTTTTCTATAGAAAATCGAAACAAGATAGCCACCTTACATCAGATTTGGATTTATCTATATGTTTCCAACTTTAGCATGGCTACGGGGTTGCCATTTTGAGGGCTGGCGCCATAGAGCTCACCCCTATTGAAGTTGAAAATTTATAAATCTCAAGAAATATATACGCATACAAAATTAGTAAAAACTTAATTTATACACTAAATACATTAAGATAAACCGATGTATGAAGAAAAAATTAAAAAAATTATAAATAATAGGATCCCTTCTCATTTTAAATCATGGCGAATAAATCCATCCAAGTCAGGAATTTTGATCCTACAAAGAAATGCAAGTCCAGCTTCTGTACGAGAAAAAGGTTAAAAGATTAAAGTCCTCATGAAAGCACTAAAATCGGGGCACAACATCATCTCAATCCCTCTTTATTAACATATGTCAAGTTACATCCAGTGAACGATCAAATCAAAAGGAATAAAAGAAACATAAGGGCTTTGACAATGGTCTACACTACTACGTCTTTATCGACATATTCCAAGTTTCATTCCGGTGAATAATCTAACCAAAAAGAATAAAAATCTCCACAGGCCTGGTAGTTAATGATAATGCCCGTTCCTCACCCTACGCCAAAATCGTTAATCTAATTAAAGGAAAAGACAAATGGATATCTCAAATGGCACATGGCACAGCCAACTGAACCTAGCATCAAAATGGTCAATCAAAAAGGTTGCATTCTTGATACGAGTACCTATTTCCGCTTCAACTAAACAAAGAAGATCAAATAAAGTTTTGAAAATGGTTGCAAATGACAAAGTGAAGGTTACGTAATGCAGGTACATTTGCAATTCATTTATGCTGATTCATGAACAAGGAAAATTGAACAGTGAAATGAATGGAGAGAGAGGGAGGGCTCTCAGTCCTTCAAACAAACAGTTCGCATGCTAGGGCGGTAAAGCGGGAGAGCAAGTGGCGCAGCGAGGAGAAACTAAAAGGTGAAACAGGAAGAGCTGAGCCATGTTGTTATCTCGCGAGCTCTCACCATCAAAAAGCTCAAGCATCTCATTCATGTCGTCCCCTCCTCCGACTCCCACCCCCACCTAAGACTCTGCCAAAACCCCGTCAGAACCTTCTCCTCTTCTTCCCCTCCGCCTCCTCCCAAAATCCCATCTTCCCTTCTCAAAGAATCGTCCAACTTCCACAACGATGCCACCATCAATCCCCTTCCCCCGGCTGCTCCCTCCAATCTCCATGTCTGCCCTGGCTGCGGTGTCTACATGCAAGACTCTAGCTCTAAGCTCCCCGACTTCTTCATCTGCCCCGTCCCGAAAGACGCCGACTATCGAGCCTGTATATGCAAAACTCCAATCTTCGACGAACCACAGATATCGGATTCTCTCAAAAGAGGTTTCCTCCAAAAGCCTCGGAGAACAGTTCGGAGACCCTTACCCCTCCTGCCGAAAAGCCCATCGTCTGCGCCGGTTGCTATTCATTGTGGCATTACAGAAAAGTAAAGAACACCACTGTCGAGAATCTGCTCCCACACTATAAGTGCAGTGAAGGACTAGGGAGTGAAGAATCTTATTGATGATGTGAGGGATTTGGCCGGACCTCGAGGGACTGTCCGGGCAACTAGAGCACAGAATGCTGAGAAATCGACACTAATCTATGGGAAGAGCCTATGGGGAGAATGTGATGCACCTGACAGAAGTGCCAGTGCCAAGGACCACATTAAGGATTTTTAGAGTGCATGGGATTCTTCCTAGGCAGGCTAAATTGTTTGACACACCTGGGAGAGGGAGAGGGCGGGAGGAAGCGAGATCGGTGGAGGGAGAGAGAAATCGAGAGAGAGAGGGACGGGTGGGAGGAGGGAAATCAGAGAGAGAGGGAGGAAAAGGGAGGGAGGGAGAAAGGGAAATTGGGAGAGAGAGGGAGGAAAAGGGAGGGAGGGAGAAAGGGAAATTGGGAGAGGGAGAGGGCGGGAGGGAGCATGATTGGTGGAGGGAGAGAGAAATCTAGAGAGAGAGGGACAGGCGGGAGGAGGGAGGGAAATCGGGAGAGAAGAGGAAGGAATAGGGAGGGAGGGAGACGGGGAAATCATGAGAGGGAGAGGGCAAGAGGGAGCAGGAGGTTGGGAGTGAGAGGGGGAACATACCTGTTGGGTGGAGGGTGCCGCTGTCGGAATGGTAGGAGGTTGACGGAGGGAGCCGCAGCCGAGCACAGCTGGAGAGAGAGAGAGAGAGAGAGAGAGAGAGAGAGAGAGTCGAGAGAGAGAGAGGTGAGGGAGGGGCAAGGGGGACTTGACGAAAAATCCCATTCTGACAGGGGCTGATCAGTATTTTCCCATCATTAATTCCCCTGCTCCGCCGGCAATCTTTTTGAGTTTTCATCTGACGGTCGAAAACTGCTCCGCACGATCCGACGGCTTAGAACGATGGTCGGAAACAGCGACTTTGACCGACCGGTCGTAAATGATGACAGCTACTTCTGTGGAAGTTATGAATGAGATTTGATCATTTCCAACTGGTCGTTCAAACGTGCCTCCTCCGACCAGCGCTCGCAGTCGTCCGATCGTGCGCAGCGATTTGCGATCGTTGGATCGCGAGGCTGTTGACTGCGCGAGGACAGGCGCATTAAAAGCTGGAAAAAATACCCCAGCCCCTGTCAGTGGGAAATATTGCATCGTCGCCCTCCTGCACCTCTCCCTCTCTCTCTCTCTCTCCCTCCCTCCCTCTCTCTCTCTCTCCCGCACCTCTCTCTCTCTCCCTCTCCCCCTCGACCAACCCTGCTGCCTGGTTCTCTCCCTCTCTCCCGCACCTCTCTCTCTCTCTCCCGAAGCTCTCTCGTCTCCCCCCCGCTCGGTCTCTCTCCCTTGCCACTCTCTCTGTTGCTCGGTTCCTCTTCTCCCACGTGGGCTGTCAATGCCAGATCCGACGGGCTAGTCTCCTCCCTCGTCTTCAACAGCAGATTTGACGGGCTGGCCTCCTCCCAGGTTAATGCTCCCTCTCCCGGTAAATGCTTGGTTCCTCTCTCCCCTGCTCCGAGCTCCTACTCCCGATTTCAAATCACGAACTTTCTCCACAACAATCCCATCGTCCTACTGCATTGCTTTTCTGCTTCTGCCCATCTGCTCTTTATGCTCCTCTTATCCATTAAATGGGTCTTCGCAAGATGGAACATGATCAGAGGCCATACAATTTTCAAGGAGAGCTAGGGAGCCTCCGTCTTCTTTCGTATTACAAGCTAACCCTTTTCGCTTCATTCCTCTGCATTAAGGACCGATGTATGGTAATTTCACTTGGGATCTTTCCTCTGCCAAACCAACTCTTTCATATTTGAATTTTCAGGTGCAGCGTGGGATGAGCATGGCTGTTTGTGGGATAGTTGGGTCGGGGAAGTCGAGCTTGCTAGCTTGCATTTTAGGGGAACTACTAAAGCAATCTGGGTCAGTCTAGCTCTTACGATTATTGCAGATCGAGTGGTTTGACCAGTATCTCTCACGGTTAGATCTTTTCCTTTCATTTTCTTCTATTTCGGATTAGCGAGATGCTTCATCTGGTTAGGAAGCTTTTGATGGTGGATTTCTACAAATGGTTTATTTTCTTCATGTTATGCGGAGAGGGTGGATCGTTTTTTAGTGACTGTATGGTAGATAGATTTTACAGGTATTAAGTTAGCAAATATGGAGAAATTCTTTCGGCAGATTGTAAAATTGCTTATGATTGAATTTGGATCTTTATGAGGCCCGGTGAATTTTAAATTGTACTCAATCTGGTTGGTTTCATGGCCTACTTATGATATGTATAGCAAATTTATTAGCATTAGGTCTCAGTTGATACTTGAATTTAGAAATTAGTAGGATTTGCACACCAATGGCCATTAATTCTGGTTTAATTACGGAGGTCCAGTGACCTTGAAGATCAAGGAAGAGACTATGTTATGGTGTGCTATATCTTTTTCTGGTATCTATGTTTTGAAATTTACCTCACATTTTAGGCAACAACAATTAAGTAGGTCCATTTCTTTGAATGGAGAAAAAGGGAAGAGAAAAGATATAGCACTTCTTGCATTAGCAATTGCTAAGAGCATTAACATGTGGAACAGTAGGCTATACTGTGCAGTTCATATCATTCAATATTGATCTTGTATGCAGTTCTACTTTCTTCTCCCCCGTTGAAGTTATATAACCTTGAAATATAACTTTCAACTATTGTCATTTTGCCCAAACAGGAAATGTTTAGGGTATCTATCTCGTGCCTTCATGTAGGGCCCTTTTTTTATTTGATCTTTTACCAAGAGCAAGACATGCACTGCTGTTTTATTAAAGATATCATAATGTTTCTTGATATGTTTGAAACCAGTTTGACTTTTTCCTCATTCCATTTTCCACATTTCAACTATGCAGAAAGGAAGTGAATTTGCTTTTGTTTAACTCTATGCATGGATTACTTGTTAATGATAGGAAAGGCATCGTACTGTTACTCATGTATATGTAATATGGGCCAAGAATCCTTCTATTTACTTGGCTGTTTGTTTCATCTTTGCTTATGTGAGTTATATATGGTCTGGCTCTAAGTATTCAATTAAAATCATCCACAAGATATTAATTTGTTTGTAATTCATCTATTGACTACTATATACTCGGCATGGATTTTGCAGGTTTGTGGGCCTGCAGATTTTTGGTTCATGATTACCAAGGTTTGTTTTTCTACATGTGAATAATTAACTTAGTTATTGGATTTTTCTTTAGACAGGCAAGTGTAAACAATGAAGAAAAATTAAATCCTAATTATGAAACCTCTCTTGGAGCTTGATATGAACTTATTAAAGCATGGCTCTGAAACAGAGTTATAGATTATTTCTGAAGTTAATAGAATATGGAATGATATGATGTATTTTGTCATTGAAATTTTGGTTGTGATTATTTGAAACTGTGAGTATGATGAGATCTCATTATCAAGTATTTCAAGATGAGCAAGATGCAGAGAGATACTGTCACAAAATGAGAGGACTTGCTGTTCTTTTTCGACGTGGAAGATCATCACCTTTGCCTGAAGCCTCAAGCAGAATCTCAGAACAAGAAAGAGGTCTTTAGAAGACCAAGAGATGTGAAAATGAGGATTATCATTATTATTTTCATGCTCTTGTAAGTTTTAACAGAAAGGAAATGGAATCAATTTATGTAATTGCTAAGACGTGGGGAGAAACACTATTTTAAGAATGGAATGAATTTTCTTGTTTTTACGCTTGTTGTGACTAAAAGTAATTTTTTTCTTGTTTTTACGCCTGAAAGCCTCAAGCAGAATCTCGCATGTATAAAAAGTTAAGTATTTTTAGGCCACCAGTAAATTCCCATCTCAATATCTGCCGATTCCAAAGACATGCATGTGCTGGAAATGTGACTAATGATGACAAAAAGAAAAAAATTAAAAAATTAAAAATTAAAAAAATAACAACTGACATATAAAATAAGAAAGGCGAAAAAGATATTGATCGCTTGTTGCAAATTCCTCAAAGGGACTTTTCGGATGAGCAGATTCAAAAGTCCTGACTAAAAAGATATTAGGGGAAAATACTTAGCTGTTTAGCACAATATGAAAAAAGAAGAAAAATTACCTGTCCAGTCATTCAATCATTCATCCCTGTAAGGTTTATCAATGAGAAGCATAGATCATGGAAAACAATGAAGTAGAAAGAGAAAAACCAACCACAATGAAGTAGAAAGAGAAAAACCAACCACGTCGATGATCTAAAATTTGTTTACACCACCTTCCAAATAAAAGTTAACAACAAAAACTATGACAAGAACATGAAGTTGTTCCACAAGTGTGCTTCTAAAATCAGTTTACAACACCTTGCAAATAAAAGTTAACAACAAGAACTATGGCAACTAAAGCAATAACAAACATCATAACTCTCAAGTTGAGTATCTCTCTGTCTCTCTTTTCGAACACCTTGTTGAGTTCTGCATCCCTTATGATAATGATTTCCTTCAGGAGTTGGATTTCACCTTTCAGTTCATCCGCTGAAAACTTCTGCAATTGTTTTAGTTCATTGATTTCCGCAATCTGGATCTCCTGCAAATCAATAACGTAGTGGACCACCTCTCCAATATCTGCCACAATATCATCATGGTTGAAGGGAAGCAACTGCCTCTCATCTTGCAACTTCGTGCTACTTCCCTCATTTGATACAACACCATTCTTAGGAGTTACGACCTGGTCCACCCATCTAAAAAAGTTGCAACACCGTGCAGGATCCTATTAAATATACAAAAAATAGATTTAGCTATGAGAAGCAATGCTCCTTAATGTTCCTGAAAAAAAGTCAGTAATAGCATACCCTGAAATAAGGACAACGCAGAAAACGCCGACCAGAGTTTCGTTTTGTATTTGATGTCAACATAATGACTAGTGCACCACAGGAACAAGCGCAGTTTTTCACTATATTGGCATTGGAAAATCCACTAGAAGCTGAATCCATTTCAACTACGTCCCCCTAGTGAACACAAGAAATAAATTATATTAGATATCTGAGGCATACCATTAAATGCAAACCACTATAAGAAGTCAACAATTTTAACAATGTGGCTGAGAATATAATTAAGTCAACAGTCTAAACAATGTGGCTGAGAATAATTATGAATCAAATGTCATGCAAATGATAAGTCGAAATCATATTATAAAACAAGAAAAATAGTGGAAATACCTCGTCGTCCTCGACCCCGACCTCTAGAAATGCATGTATCATCGACAAATTTAGAGACAATAGTGACAGTAGGATTATTAAGTGTTGGAAGTTGCGTTTATCATGCCCAACAACAAATTTATTACATCCACGACAACGTTTGGATCCGCCACACAATGCCTTCAATGTACGTTTCATTCGCTTTGATGATCTGCTCTTCCTCAGTATGATATGTGGGGAGTCAATGTTGTAAGCCTGAGAAGATTGCTCCTCAATTGTAGCATCACCTCGAACACTACGAGCATCTAGACTTAGGTTGAAATTGTCATTAGCATCTGTACCTCCATCGACTTCAACTGCACGGTTTCTACCAGTCTCTACACATGGTAGCTGCTTAGGCAGTGCATCAAGTGCAGTAATCGTCTTCTCCATATTGAGTTTGACAATTTCAAAAGCATCCGAGTTATGCAAAGCTTTGAGTCTAATGTAACACCACCACTTCAACAACGCATGATTACGAACCGCAAGAGACTGCCTACTCTCATTATCATTTGATGACAACGGACGTTTGAATTGAGACTTTGCACTTTGTGTCCATCGTGTCATTATGTGGAAAGGTGGCATTGACTTTACTTTATGAAACTGCAGTAATGCGAGGATGTGTTTGCAAACAATACCAAAGGATTCAAATTTCATACACGGACATGTCGCCACTAAATCCTCTGCATTCCATGCTATAAACTTCTGTTTATTTTTCTCCTCATCTTCATAGTGGTGCACTCGCCACCGTTGGATTGTACTTTCTCCTTCAACTCTATCTGCAAAGTATAAGAGGCTTTGCTCCAACTCCTTTTGAAATAATAAGAACACATTGAGAGTATACACTTTAGCCATTTGAGCTTCAAGCATAAGTGTAGTTTTTAACAATGGTATACCATGCAAAGTTCGAAAATCTGCCTCCCCCTCGGCCTCACATCTATGCTCTAGTGCTTTATCATACCCATGCCCATCAAAAAATGCATTCATACTTTCACTTCTAACCGTAGTCCTCATGCCCGCACTAAAATATTTCTTAGTGAATGTTGGAATCCATTTATGACGTATTTCATACATGTGTGCCAACCACGGATTGTCTTGTAAACTGAACTCATCAATCATCGCTTGCCAACATTCCTCAAACTCAACCTCGCTTTCAGTTGCATATAAACAATGATTCCACTTACTCTTGAAAGTGGGGTGCTCGTGGATGACATGAGATAACTTCTTAGGCAATTTTTTACATATATGCCACAAACACAGTAAGTGATTAGTGTTGGAAAAAATGGCTTGTACTGCTGCCCCGATAGCTGCATCTTGATCTGTTATTATAGTCTTCGGATGGATACCCCCCACTGCATTTACCCATGTTTGAAATAACCACTTGAAGTCCTCGATTGTCTCACCAAAAAGCAAGCCTGCACCCAGTAAAATGGATTGTTTATGGTGATTGACACCAACAAATGGCCCAAAAGGCATGTTGTACTCATTTGTCTTGTAAGTCGTGTCAAAACATATAACGTCAGAAAAAATCAGGCAGTCTTCTATTGATTTTCCATCAATCCAGAAACAAGATGTCAATCTCATATCCTCATCGACCTGAATTTCGTATGAGAATTGAGAACTCCCTTGACTCCTTTGCTGGAAATAGCACAATAGAGAGTTCGCATCCCCTTCGAACATCATTTGTCGCTTTTTCCAGAGTGCATTTCTAGCATCCCTTTCCGAGAAGTGGAGATGGGAAGGTCCTCCTACTTCATGTCTCATGAAATTAATAGATCGTGCCACACAAATTCCAGATGCCTTTAATGACGATATGAGACCTAAATCATCTTCGGTTAACTTCTTGTGTGAGCGCAGTTTCTGAGTCTTTGTCGGAGTACACAGTGCATGGTTATGCATTCGTACGAACTGGGAGACGTGATAACTGTTCTCTTCCCTATTTAAATTCAAGTACACTTTAGCAGGACACGAGCAACGAGTCATGAATCCGCCTTTAGTACTTCGTTTATCTTGTCCAAAGCCAACTCTGGAGCATGTTAAGATTTGTCGCAAAATTTCACCAGACTTTGCCTTACGACTAGTATCCTTCCTGGTGCTAAAACCACAGGCCCAAGCGTAATTATTATAAAACTCATAAGCTGCATCTATGGATACGAAACTCATGCCGACTCTTGGTGTTATCTCATATGGGGTATAAGGCGTGAACATACCATCTTCAAGGATGTTTTCAACATTTCCTAATCCACTAGGAACTGCCTCGCTCACTGACTCAAGTTCAATTGTCACACCTCGAACTAAACCATGTTCATCTACATTCAATGAATCCAACTACATTGACTCCATAGTGCAATCGATGTTTTGTTCCATGTGAAACAAACAAAATTAATCTGCCATAGCAGTGACAATCGTTTAACATATCTTAAAGGTTAGACTAGTAATTCTTGGAACCTCAACAAACATTTTCGTAAAATACAAATATCAACATAGCACAAAAAATTATAAAACCATTGGATTCCTGACCTCTTTCAGTCATGCAGTTATCTTCACAGTCTAGATTGTTCCTCAGTAGAGCTGCAGGTAGATCAGTTGTCTTAAAGCTTAGCTAGCCATAGCTAAGGAGACTAGAGTCCAAATTGGATATAAGTATACTGTCAGATAAATAAGACTATAGTATATAATTCTCATACTAACTAATGCAAATCTGATGAAAGTATACATGCTTAATATGCTAGGCAAGTCAAAACAACATATTCTAGTAAGAATAAATTTTGTTAACAAAATAAATTATCTCAATTGAGAACCGTTTGTACGGAGCGAATGAACCTGCCTCGAATGATGAAATCAGGCAATTACAAGCTGCAAGAGACTTCCTTCCGTGGGCAACCTGAAAATAATCATTACCATATTAACTTAGAAAAATAAGTGATATAAATATAATGATTGAATTTTGTATCAATTATTAATATATTAAAAATTAAGAAGATTATATGGAACAACTTCTATGTAATCATTACCAAAAATTTTGTTATAAATATTATCAAAATATAATAAAATTATATTATATGGTAGGAGTATTGATAATAAATAAAAAGAATAAAGTGAGAATAGATAGTTAATCATATGAGGAGTTATGAAAAAATTCATAAAATGTATAGTTGTTGTATATAGTTGTTGGACAGATTTTGAGGCTGTTGCTTCAACCTCAGCCTTCTTTTCTTGAAGATCAACTTCATGGTAGAATGTCATGCCATACTCTGCCAAAATTCAAGTGCAATGCACGTACTTCTGGATTCTAGGGCCAATGTTGAGTTTCCATTAAGAACTGAAAAAGGGCATGATACGGTCTTCATTTGGCTGCTAAACTTTGTTGTCTTTCTATTTACGAACAATTGATAGCACAAAAGTGTGAAATAGATGCTAGGACATTAGATTAAAAGCTTGAGATGGAGAAATAGTGATATCTCTGTTGGGTTCCCAAGTTTCTTTCTCAGAGATAAACTTAAAAGCATCTTGTGTGATGCTATTTTGGCTTGCGCGGTAACAGATTGCTCCACATTCAGAATATAAGGAGAGGAACGGTGTTCTGTTGGTTCTTCTTGGCCGAAAAAGGAGAAGGCAATGCCTAATCTAATGAAAGAAAAGGAGACGGGATCCTTCGTAAATGTATTTTGGCTTCGGTTTGATCATTGGTAATTGGTGTTTTCTAGATTTTTCTTGCTCGATTATGCAAAAATCCTAACTAGGAAAATGTAAAACATTGTTTGTTCGAAATCCACTACCCACGTTTGGACATCGGTCCTCAATGCAGAGGAATGCAAGCTAAATCTAAAAGAGTTGGTTTGGCAGAGGAAAGATCCCAAGTGAAATTGCCATACATCGGTCCTCAATGCAGAGGAATAAAGCGAAAAGGGTTAGCTTGTAATACGAAAGAAGACGGAGGCTCCCGAGCTCTCCTTGAAAATTGTATGGCCTCTGATCATGTTCCATCTTGTGGAGACCCATTTACTGGATAAGAGGAGCATAAAGAGCAGATGGGCGGAAGCGGAAAAGCAATGCAGTAGGACGATGGGATTGTTGTGGAGAAAGTTCGTGGTTTGAAATCGGGAGTAGGAGCTTGGAGCAGGGGAGAGAGGAACCGAGCATTAACCGGGAGAGGGAGCATTTACCTGGAGCAAGGGAGAGAGGATGTTGCTGTCGAAGATGAGGGAGGAGCCAGCCCGTCAGATTCGCTGTTGAAGACGGGGAGGAGACTAGCCCGTTAGATCCGGCATTGACAGCCCGCGCGGGAGATAAGAAAGGTTCGGGAGAGAGAGAGAGAGAGAGAGAGAGAGAGGGAGAGAACCAGGCAGCGGGGTTGGTCGAGAGGGAGAGAGGGAGGGAGGGAAAGAGAGAGAGAGGTGCGAGCGGGAGAGAGGGAGAGGTGCGGGAGGGTGACGATGCAATATTTCCCACTGACAGGGGTTGGGGTGTTTTTTTCCAGCTTTTAATCCTGTCCTCGTGCAGTCAACCAGCCTCGCGATCCAACAGTCGCAAATCGCCGCGCACGATCGGATGGCTACAAGCGTTGGTCGGAGGAGGCACGTTTGAACGACCGGTCGGAAATGATCAAATCTCGTTATGAATTTGCTGAAACATAGGAGCATGAACCCGTTAAACTAATCCGGCTGGTCAGACTCAGATTTAATAATCATGATAATTAAGGGGTGTTGCATTACCTGTTTTCTACTCTATTCTTTATTACATAATTTGAAAATTTTTAAATTTATTTTTGCTATTCGATTTAATATCATTTAACTTGAAAAATTTCGATGAAGTACTTTATTATGAGTCTTTCAATTTTTTAACTAATTGGCTTTTAAATCAAATATAAACTAAATTAAAAATAAACATACAATGTATGGCAAATGATCTTTACCTTTTTGTGTTGCAAATAAAAGTTTAAGGAAGACGAGTACTGGTGAATCAAAGTATGGCTCATTAGTATCACATTGTAGGGTATATCTGTAGTCCAGACTTTCAAGTCCGAATGAAACTTAATGGCTCCATGTAATATAACTTTAAAACAAAATCGTCATTGGCTGTTTCAAACATGCAAATGCACAAAATTTTGCTATAGAAATTGCTTTCTCCGATTATTTCTGGGATTGATCGTTTTCGAAGCAGCACGATCCACAAGTTCCGAAGAAAAGAAAATTTAAAAGAACTTTTAACCCGGTAGGCATACAGGCACTGATTTGACGTGACCTTTGGATCACCATTTCTCAGAAACTCACAACGGCAGGTTTCTAAATCATTAGAAAATTTATGGTTGAATTTTGAAGGACAAATAACTACTTTTTTTTGATATAGCATTTTTGAAATTGAGCTTTTGTGAGATGCAATTAAAGAGCAAAACATCTATTAATCATTTTTCATAGTAAAATAACTATATGAAAAATCAAATTGCTCCTTTGTATAATCAATTATACTTAAAGTGTGTTTAAGAATAGAAAAAACTTTTGAAAAATAAGTATTGCTATAAAAGCTTTTAAATTCGGAGAAAATGATTTGATATGATGGAGGTAAAGAGAATAAATTTAAAATAGAGTGTGGTTGTATGGATAGTCATAAAGAAATGAATAAAAGTAGAATAATTGAAATAAGTTAATTATGAAAAATGAAAAATTTTATATTAAAAGTTTATTGTGCTTATTGTGATTACTAAATACACTCATCCTTCAAAATTTTTTTGAAGAATAAAATGGGATTTACTATGCATTGATTTTAATAATATTAACTACTTATTTTTCAAATTAAATCTGTCAATTACGTTCAGAAAAGTAAAACATATTTATAGCAAAAAAATTTAGGATAGTTATACACACTGTCAATTTAAAAGTAAATATTTTAGTAACTTTAATTATTAAAAACTCATATAGACAAATAAATTCTAATTTTATCGTATTAAATTTTAATGAAGATATAATTAATGATTAGATAGTAAAAATATCTTACGTACTATACAACTTTTTAAAGGTAATTTACCTTATTGACAAAACATGTGCTGTGATCTTCTCTCTTTGGCTAAACTTTTAAATTAGAACTTTTTCCTAAAGGATGATAGCAAATAAAACTTATTAAAAAGCGTGATGCCAAAAAAGTTAATAAGTGTTTGGCTTTATAATTTAAAAATTACTTATAATAATTATATTTTCATATTTGACCGAAAAAGATAAAAGTGCTTATATGTATGTAAAAAATGACAAAAAAGGACAAAATAAGCATTTCTAATTTTGAAATATTTTAGATTTTACAAAAAAAATGGAGAATATTTATTTTTTTGATGATTTATCTTACATAAATAAAATAATAATCTAAATCTTATGTAATTTTAAAATAATTTACAATAATTGTATGCACAAAATTTTAATAAAATAAATAATAATAAATATATAAAGATATGAATCACCTTCTTTATATTATTATAATAATACAGCTTTGAAATTTAAGGTAACCTTTCATGTATATAAGTTATTTTTATGATGAAGAAAATATGTCATTTATCTTACTTGAAATTGTTCATCCGATAAAGGCATTCCAGTGAGAATAGGAAATAAGCAACAAAATAAAAGAATAATACCTTATAGGTTTTTTAAAACTTTAATCATATTTGTTAGGACTTAAGAGTAATTGTGTCTTTTAATTTATAATCATTGTGATTGACTTTTATGATACTAAAAACCTTGGAATTGATGCTTATGTGGAAGCACAAATTTTTTTGCAATTTTAGTGCTCAACCATGATATAATGTTTCAGCCAAACTGACTTAAAAATCACCAAATCTAGAGTTTGGTGAATTTAAGCGCGTGGAAACGGTCGACCAAACAGAGCAGTAGAATGTAGGGTAAACGAGCCGTGACGAAGACCCAAGTCAAGTCAATGCTCGCGAACTTGTTTTTTTTTTTTTTTTTTTGAAAGATGCTCTACTGAATTATTGGTGGACCCCTGAGTCGTGCATTGGTGTCGGCAACAATATATTGCATGCTTGATGGGATACGCTTCGGTGCAAAATCTCTTAAAAGGGGTCTAATTTTGATGGTTAAAATAAAATCCAGCCTGTCACATTATTTAGTAACGGATATTTTCTATAATAATGCCAAAAAATTATGTCAATTGGAATCGGATTGGGCGGTACTAGCGTAAAGATGTGTACGTAAATTATAAAAAATAAATGCTTAACTTCATAGGCAGATGCATTGGAATCTTATAATACTTCAGAGAATCATTTACCTATACAAAAATAGTGTTTTAAACAGTTTCGATTTTAATTTACGCATTTAATGATGATTTCTATTAGCATGTTTTGGTTTCGATCAAATTTACTATGCAGTTAAACTAATAATTCTAGGGTGTGTTTGTTAATAAATAAAACTTTTAATGAAGAGTTTTTAAGAGTAAAAATTATCAAATAATGTGATATGATAGAGGTAATAATGAGTAGTAAAGAGAATAAAGTTAAAATATATAGGTTAATTGTGTTGATAGTTGTATATAAATGATTGAAAAGTAAGGTTGTTGTACATGAAAATATAAAAAAAATAATTAAAAAGTATAACAGTTATCGAGAGTGAAAAATTTTAGATTGAAAAATTTTAACTGTAAATTTTTTTTTTTCAATTGCCAAATACACCCGTAGATGCAACAGTTGGAGTAAATTTTTATTGCATCATTGAAATGACCCCAGTTAAGATATTGCGCCCTGCGGAGGTGCACCTACTGTATCCCTTTGTACGTCGATTGACCAGTTTTGTTTTGAGAACAGAACTTCAGATCTGGAGCATCGGCGGGTTACGCCCTTGACGAGGTTCGATTCTTTCTTCTTCTCCTTCTTCTTCTTGTTATTTTTATTTTTAGTTCATATGTCCATACATGCACTTGGAGTTCATTCAATCATTTTGGTCACTATTCTCTTTTATTTGTATGGTAATTATTTATAACCATGCTGAAATCGATTTTCCTCCTCTAATTGGGGCGATAAGCCTCTTTCAGAAGTTAATGAATATTATTTTAGTTGCTACCATACTTTCTCCATTTATCTGTTCAAAAGTTACTAGAGTTCAATTTCTTGCTGAGAATGAGAACTGGTATTGCACGGAAGTCTGATGTTTTATCCAAATTTTTTGGTCATCTAAGGGGAGCCGATCATGTGGATGCGGATTTCGAGAGTATTTACACTATCTCGTGGCAACAGTCATTTCCGTTGTTTAGCAGATTATGCTAGTTTGTATATTAGCGTGTTAATCAGTATAGTTTGTTAACCAATACTATTAGGCGATATTATCAAAACAGCGGGTTAACCTCAGAGCTCCAACTAGATCGGCTAATAGTCCTCCTTTCTGAAAAAATTCAATAAACGCTTTCTTATATTTATTTTATACACTAAATTTCACAATTTTTAAATGCATACGTACCTATGAATTAGATGCAACTTATATCCCTTGGATTTCTCATTTATTTTTATTTTTTATCCAAGTAGTATATATTTTTTTATGTTGGTTATAATTAAACTTCTAAATAAGATTTATTTTACATGGGACTTGAATTTTTAAATATATAATATGAAGGCCATATGAAATAATGAATTTAAATTTGGAATGTAAAAAATAAGATAAGATAGGCCTAAAATAAGATATGTGGGAGATTTTCCGAGCTGCACACCTAGGTAAAGTGTCTTCCGTGAAATTCAAAATCACGACCGAATACTTTTGATAGATATGTCGATTTCTTATAGCAAAACTTAGAACCGTAGAAATTTACATTGACTAATCGTGGCCCCAAAGTATAAATCGATTTTGCATCTCACACAAAAGCAGCACGGTGGCTGAGCATTCATAGTTTGCGAAGTAGATAAAAGACGTAGTGATAATTTTTTTTTTTAAAAAAAATATTATATAACAGCAAGCGATTTTATGCCTTTTGCATGAGAAACATCGCATGAAGGTTGAAATTAACAGCATCCATCCACTTAGGATGTAGCATCGCAGTAAGAAAGGATATTGAAATTTTAATATGATTTGAGGGTGAATATGAAACTGGTAAACCATTAAAAATAATTATACAGTACATAAAAGATTTCAAGATATTTAATTTTGCCATCTATAAGTATTTGTTTTTAATCCTTGTGTGTAGACATATATATATACATATAAACCACTCCTCTACCATGTGCGAACTCACATATTTATTTTTATCTATTAGACTTTTTAAAGTTTTCTAACCACAAATTCGACCTCATATTTGTTATATTTGCAAGACTTTATCGATTGTGAATAACTGACAATTAAACATTAGGGCCAATTTTTCATAAAAAAAAATATTAGAGCCAAATTCGCGAACGATATAAGCGAAAGGGTCAATTTTGCAAATTTCCGAAAAATCCTAAAATGCAAGTTTACGAATTCAAAAGGTTAATTTTGCCCATTTGCTAGGCTTTCACGAAGATTCTGTTACGTGTTGCGCGTTATAAAACTCTATGTATGGTTTTGATTTATCTATATATAAATATTGCTTTCTGTACAATAATAGCCATTTTATATTTAATATACAATAATTCTTGAGCTTTTCTTTATCCTTTGTTTTTCTTTCTATTTTACGTGGGCCCACACATAATTTATATATATAATTTATGGGTTTATAATAAACATTAATGAATTTAATCTTTAATTTAGGAAGTGATATAAGTTACGGATTAAAATAGTTTTTGGTTTGTAAGTAAAATAAGTAATGCTAAATACAATGAATGATTTATAATTGATAAACTGACCAAAATAGAGCCCAAACAAGGCTATCCAATGGAAGTGAATTGGTAGGATAAGATGTGCTAAAGTTATCCCCTAAACTAAGGTTATGAAATCCTCCACGATGATTTTTAATATAGCTATCATTTAATGCTAGAAAGTTGTGTGCGCGGCATAAATGTTGAACCGCATCTTTTTGAATGCAAAGATATGTTAGAGACATTCGAATGTTATTTTCTCCTAATCCTTTGGCACAATCATGATTTGATTTATTATAAATAATCATCAAGGAATCAATAATATTCTTTCCTTGCTATTCTGGGAAGCATTTAATCCATGAAAGAAAGAAAAAAGCGATCCTTCTTTGTGGCCTTAGTTAAGTTTTCTGTAGTCCATGTATTATCTCCAACTTGTAGCCATTTTAATAAGGATTAGCTCCTTGTTGTCATTAGTTATGATTGTCATTATGCCTTTCTTTAGTACGTAACTACGTATTGGACAAAACTCACCAATAACTATTTCAAAATTGCGCAAATCACGCTTGAATCAAGCCATTTGTTCGCCTCATTCTTGACCAGTTCTCTCATGATGAAGTTCGATCTTCATTGATTCTCAACTGTAGCTTATGGTACTCTTTTAAAATAATTTCGCGCAAGCAAGTTATTTATAAAACTTAAAAGTCTAAATAACTCTAGTCTGATTTAAAACTTAAATTCTAACCTTGTTTATGAAAATCAAATTTATATTGAGTTTTGGGTTTGAATTTAGGTCAACAAATTTTTATTTAATTTAAGAGTGACAAATTCAAATTTTCATATAAATCAACAATAATAACAAACTATGTCAGAAAAAATAATAATATGTATAGCCTAATTAATCTATTTTAAAAATGTAATAATATATAATATATTTCTAGAAGAAAATTTAACATTTCTATATAAAATGAATGAAGAAAAATTATCAGATATAAAAGTAAATAATATAAATATAAAAATGGATATATATATATATGAAAATAATATTATTTAACTTTGAAAACTTCTACTATGCACCTAAGTACACTTAGCTTCCATGTACCCGAATGCAAATACGCATTTTTAATACTCATTTCGAAACTTTTTCACACAACTATTAATTTATCTGTATTTAACATGTGTATCAATTTTTACTATTTTTTAAAAATTTTAGATTTTTTTATTTTTAAAAATCAGTGGCATTTTTAGCAATTTTAAATTAAATTACTAAAAATACCACTGATTTTTAAAAATCCAAAAAAAAATCTAAAAACTCAAAAAATATTAAAAATTGATATACATGTTAAATATACTTAGATTAACAGTTATATAAAAATAATTTCAAAAAAATAAAAAAATGGATATTTGCACCCTAATGCACAGAAGCTAAGTACATCAGGAAGCATAAGATCAAAATCCTTTATCTATAATGTAAGTTCGACATGACAAACAAACATAAATACAAATAATATAAGATATATAAATATAAAAATATTATTTAGATATTATTTATATAATATATTTTATATTGAATATAAAAATAAAAAATAGGGTTCAGGTTTGCCTGAATCTTAACCTTAACCCTAGTTACTAATTAAGCTTTTCGTCAGTTCTTCAGCCTCTAGCTTTGGAAAGACAAGCTTAAGGGCACATTTGTCAAGTTTGATGGCTAATTTTGAGACTTAGCCTGCCCCAAGTTACACTCTTGTATAGGAAGTTGGAGTGGTTAAAGAGATTATTTATGATTATACAATTGCATTGAGTAAGATATGATTAGATGAAAAAGGAAAATGAGACATTATATTAAAAATGGAAAAAATAATATTGAAAATTACAAAAGAGATGATGCCATTTATTGGAAAATGAAAAATAGTGTTGGGAATTAAATTTTTTTTTGGAATGAAAAATTATAGCGTCTCGTTAGCATCCCATATCTCCCCATCCTCCTGACTTTTTTTTTTTTTTTTTAATGAAGCCCATCCTCCATCTTTGGCAGAGACTGCTTTGGAGAAATAAAAGTTTTAATGCTATTGCTAGCTATTAATTCCTGTTTTTTTTTCTTTTTTAGATGCTCGATTCTTGTTTAATTAATTTCATGATTTTTACTCGCTAACTCCTCCTCATCTTTTAAATTTTTTTAATTAATTTTTGTTGTCTTAGTTTGTAGACTTTTTATTTTCCACGCCAATATGCATTGCAATAAAGATTCATAATCATGCCGTCCCATTTCTCATTTCTCATTTTTCATTTCCTATTCCTCATCTCCGTTTTCCGTCCAGATATATCCCTGTTTCATCTCAGCGTTTTTTTTTTAAATTCTTTTTTTTTTTTTTTTTTTTTTTATCGTAGTCTTAGTTGGCAACTGGATCAGCAGTTATCCTTCACTCGAATTGGTCGTCAGCAGCTGTTGGAGGTTAAAATTTCTGCCCTGCATTTGTCCATCAGGTATAACATCTATTTTAAGTCGTGAGATTTTCCACCCTGCATTTTTTGCATCCCGTGATTTTATAACATCTAGTTGAATTTGTGAGATTTTTTTCATGTTATTGTAGGCAAATGTTAGTTTAGGCTTGACATGTTTGGAGAATCATTATAGAGCATGATTATATATATTTAGGCTAAAATATAACATTTATTTATTTTTATAATTAATTATATTTTTTCATTTTTTCTTCATAAATATGTTTATCTAAGTGTATTCAATCTATATACAAAGCTTTTTCAATTTTCGATACTTTTACATATTTATTTTTATTTTTAAAAATCATCAATTTCAAGGAATTTAAGTCATTTTCTGCCCCTTAAAAACTTGATTTTTAAAAAATAAAAAATAATAATGTAAAAGTATTAGATTGAATACACTTACATAAACGTGCTTATAAAGAAAAGTAAAAAAATAAATAACTAATTGTAAAAATAAATAAACTTCTTATTTTAGCCCAAAATACGTTATGAAGTATGTAATGAAGATCCCACATGTTTTATCGCAATATCACTGTTTCTTAGCTTTAAGCCGTTAATGCTGCCTGCATTCAATATATTCTATGTTATACTTTCACAGACTAGTAAAATGTTTCGATCTTTAAATTTAGCATAGATGTGATAAACATATAAATTCCTAAAGGAAATTCAATTATATAAGTCGTGAATATATCGTTCATTTAAATTATTTTATTTTTATTTTTATTTTTCCCTGTTAAAATGATTTCCAAAATGTATTTAATTGATATACTAAGTTTTTCACATTTTATAATACTTTTATATATTTATTTTTAATAAGTATATAACAGCAAATGATTTTATGCCATTTGCATGAGAAACCTTATATGAAGGTTGAAACAAAAAACATCTTAGGTTGTAGCATCCCAGTAACAAAGAATATTAAAATTTTAATATGATTTTGAGGATAAATATAAAACTATTAAAATTTTAAATTGATAATATAGTATATTTAAAATATATAGCGTATAAAATATTTCAAGATATTTAATTTTTCTATCTTAACTAAATATGGGGTACACTCATTTTTTAATTTTTTTGAAATTTTTTACATAATTGTTAATTTAAGTATATTTAATTTGTGTACAATATTTTTTTTTTTGGAGTCTTTTAGATTTTTTGAGCTTTTAAAAATCACTAACATTTTAGTAATTTTAAATTACTAAAATGCCACTGACTTTTAAAAATTCGAAAAAAATTTAAAAATCTTAAAAAAGGGTAAAAATTGATACATATGTTATCTTATATTAACAATTTCATAAAAGAGTTTCAAAAAATAAAAAAAGGGTAAAATACACTCAGATGCATTAAGTCTCAATGTATCCAAGTGCATATAATGAGCTCAAGACTAAATATATATTGATGAATATCATAATTTATAGTTGGTCTATGTAAAATCTTTTAAAAAATGAAATTTTTTTTCCAGAATGCCCCTATTATACAAATGTTTGTTTTCGATCCTTGTATATATATTTTTAAATAATTCATACAATTGTTTGTTTTTAATCATTGTGTATGATTCCTCTACTAAATACAAACTTATATATTATTTTTATCAATTAAACTCTTTAAATTTTCTAACTACCTGTTTGACCCCGTGTTTTGCAATTTCATGAAGATTCTATTAGGCATTGTGCATTTTAAAACTTTTATGAAGTGTTTCAATTTATGTAGGAGCCTCATTATATACATCATAATATATTTTAAAATAAAATACATTATTTATTTATTTTACAATTAGTTACATTTTTTATTTTTTACTTAAAATATATTTTTAAGTGTATTCAATCTATATACCAAGTTTTGCCGGTATAAATATTTAATTTTATTTTTAAATATCAATTTTTAAATAGTGAAAATGACTTAAATGCTCTTAAAATTGATTTTTTAAAAAAATAAATATGCGAGCAAAACTTAATATATTATTACATACACTCAGAAAAATGTTTTGAAGAAAATTTTAAAAATATTAAAAATAAAATAAAATAGATGAATGATTATTTTAGCTTAAAATACATTATGAGGTGCATAATTGGGCTCCATTTACGTCTATAACAACTAAATTATTGTAATAAATCTCAAAACATTAACCTACTTGGTTGACGACCTTTGTGTAATTTTTGGTCAAATATATATAATTAAAGAATTAAATTTATGATTGGATTACATCTATAATCATATATTTGGGTGAGAAATTGAAGTTACCAGTCAGATTTTTAAAATTTTGGTAATTTTACTTAGTAGATAAAAATGTAGTTATAATTTAAATATTGTAATTCTAGTTAATTAGCTGATTAGAAAATTAACTGCAACATTTTTTGACCTTTTAAACTCACGATTTTAGAGTTTGGCGCTATATCGCCGTGGAACTTATTAGGGGTGGTGTGGCATAGGACGAAGGTTCGATGCTCCCCCAAATGTAATAAAAAAAAATGATGGTTTCAATTTTGGTTATTGATTTTTTTTAGATTTAAACTTCAATCTTTGATATTGTAAATCGAACATATATTTCATATAAATTGTTAATACACCGGTTTAATTTAGTTTGCTGAGAATGGTTGAATTGGTTGAACCATAATAAATCCCCTGACCAGTTCAATAACCTATTTAGTTCTAACAGTATCATTATAAACAATACTTGGTTCCTAACCCACCCTCCCTAGCCCGGATTCTAGAAAAAATAACTTGGAATTTCTCAAACTAAATTATAAGGAATTAAAGAAATATAGCAAAAATTAAAAACAGCCATACAATGAATGGCAAATGAATCTTGGATTATGATCCAGTGCTTCGGGCTCAATGCTCCCGGGATCATTGAGGATCAATGCTCTTGGGTGCACATACCTATTTTTTTAATTTTTTTTTGAATTTTTTTTTTACAAAAATGTTAATAAAAATCCAAAATAAATATAAAAAATCTTCGAAAATGGTAAAAATTGATACATATGTTAAATACACTTAGATTAACAAGTTAATAAAAAAAATTTTAAAAAATAAAAAATATAAGTGTATGCGTCTACTCAATGCTCCCGGGATCACTGGATCATAATTCAATAACCTTTTGCCTTTTTATGCTCAAAAGTGAAATTTAATTACTACAAAAGACCTTTACTGGCTGTTTCCGACGTTCAAGTGTCCAAAAATTTGCTGCACTAATTGATTATCAGAGTAATTTCTCATATGATCGATCATTTTCGAGACATTAATCACGAGTTACAAGTTCTGAAAAAAAAAAAAAAAAACTCATAAGATTTGGCACAAAAAGCCTTCTCCGTTGTGGCTAATTGTTTTGCAGATTTATTTTTAAAGTTTAGTAAACAATGTTAAAGCTGACTTGGGCACACCCTCATATGAGGAATTAACGTCCTTTCAAGTTCTTTTCAGTGGCAACAAAAGGGACTTTGCAGGATGGTGGATGCACTCGTTTCTATAGTTCTGGAGAAGCTGACCGAAGTTCTGGGCCGGCAGACGGAACTCTTTGTAGATGCCATTGATGAGCTGAGAAGGATCCAGGCCACGTTTCCGTCCATTAAAGCAGTTCTTGCTGATGCTGAGAGTAGGCAAATTGAGGAGGAAAGTACCCAGCTTTGGTTGTTAAGGCTAAAAAATGTTTCTTACGATATCGAAGACTTGCTGGATGACTTTTTGTTAACATATGCTACTCAAAATGAGGATGACAATGAGGAGGACGAGGATAGAAATAAGTCAGAAAAGTCATCTTTAACATGTTATCCTTCTCTTGGTGCTCCTTTCCATGATGGTGTCTCCCGTTATAAGCTTGGAGTTGACATAAAAGAAATTCGGAGGATCTTAGATGATATTTCTAACAATAAAAACCAATTTAATATTGACAAGCAAGTAAGCAGCAGTTCTCGAGGGAATGCAAGGCCTATAAGGGAGACTTGGACTATGACAAGTTGCTATATGAATGAAAAGATAATTGGCAGGGATGATGACCGGAAAAAAGTGATAAAGTGGCTTGTAAGCGGAATTAATAGCGCTATTGGAGATGAGGATGTGCGGCCGCAGCAGCAGCCACAACAGGTTCGGATAATCGCTATAGTTGGCATTGGAGGTCTGGGAAAAACTACACTTGCTCGAACGATCTATCATGACAGTGAGGTGCAGGATCATTTCAACGGATTTTTGTATTGGGTATGTGTCTCCCAAGATTTTGATACGAAAAGACTTTTGAAAGCAATCATAGAAGAAGTAACAGGGGCAGGTACTTCACTAACTGAGCTTAATGCATTGCAGAAGGAGTTAGCTGGAAAGCTAACTGGGAAATGTTTTCTACTTGTCCTTGATGATGTGTGGAATAGTGATAAAAAAAGGTGGAATGCCTTACAGCCATGTTTAGCAGTTGGGTCTCCAGGAAGCAGAATTCTTGTTACAACTCGTCTTCCGGTGGTGGCAGAAAACACCATGAAAGCTGCCCATATTCATAAACTAGAAGGTTTATCAGATGATCATTCTTGGACTCTATTCAGGAGCGTAGCTTTTGATGGGCAAACAGAGGAAGAATATTCTGACAAGTTGGAAGTGGCAAGACAAATAGTTCGCAAATGCAAAGGAGTGCCCCTTTCCATAGCAGTGATGGGAAGCATGTTGAACTCTAAAAGGACAGTTCGAGACTGGCAGAACATATTAGAAAGTCAGATATGGTCATTGCAAGAACCTCGAGATGAAATTTTACCGGCTTTGTGGTTGAGTTATAACAATCTTCCACCACGCTTGAAACAATGTTTTGTATTCTGCTCAATATATGCAGAAGATGAAGCAATGCCTAAGGATGAGTTGGTTGGAATGTGGATTGCGCAAGGTTTCGTTCAATCACAAGGAAAAAGAGAGTTAGAAGTCATAGGAGCAGAGTATGCTAATGATTTAGTGGCATGGTCTATGCTCCAAGAACAGGTGAACGATGGACAAACGGAATATACAATGCATGAACTCCTTCACGAGTTGGCAAAATTCATTGCAAAGAGTGAAATTTATCATTCCATTGGTAGTGAAGTTGAAACGTTATATAAATTCCCTACTGATAATGTTCGTCATGCAGTCTTGAATTTCAACTGGCAGAATAGTATTTCTCCTACTTCTATTAATGCCAAAAAGTTGCGAACTCTTCTGCTGAAACGTGTTGCTGAATCCAACAGTGCCATCGTTGATCTCTTTGTTCAAGCAAGGTTTCTTAGGGCCTTGTCTTTCTGTCCTTTCAGAGACTTTCCAAAAGCCATCTGTGAGTTGAAGCATTTGAGATATTTGGACTTGTCATGGTCACGGATAAAAGAATTACCAAAATCCTTTGGGAAGTTGAATCAATTGAGATATCTAAATTTGGCTAGTTCAGAAATAATTATGTTGCCAGATTCCATTGGGAGGTTGAAGCAGTTGAGTTATTTGGACTTGTCTTGTTTGAATATATTGGAGTTGCCGGAATCAGTGAATCATCTTTCTAATTTACACACATTGAAGCTCTGTTATTGTCATGAATTGAAGAGGTTACCAAGTCAAATGGATAAAATGGTAAACTTGAGATATCTTGACATTGAAGGCACTAGTAGCCTTGAGTGTTTAGCTCAAGGGTTGGGTAGAATCAGTTGCCTTCAAAGCTTATGTAAGTTCATAGTGGGAGGTGAAGGAGGATGTGGGATTCATGAGCTACAAGGACTTAATGCTCTTGAAGAAAGTCTAGAAATAGAACACTTGGAGAGAGTGCCAAGCAAAGAAGAAGCAGAGAAAGCAGAACTGTGGAACAAGAAAAAGCTTCATAGATTAGTTTTGCAAATTTCTAATGCTGCTGCTGCTGCTGCTAATGTCATTGAAGGTCTACGACCTCATGTAAACCTAGAAGAGCTGATACTAAAGTCTTTGTACGTATCTTCAAAGACTTATTTGCCAAGTTGGATAGAAGATTCATCCTTCTCTAAGTTAACCAAATTAGAAGTATATGGTTTCAATAACTATTGTGAACCTAAGATTTTGCCTGGGATTGGGAAACTTCCAGCACTCAAGTACCTCAAACTTCATTTCGTAGGCATCAAAAAACTGGGCCATGAGTTCTACTATGGAAACAGTAGTAGTAGTAACAACAGTTGCGGTCTCGTCTCTAGCTCAGCAGCATTTCCAAAGCTAGAAGAACTCTATTTAATTTTCTTGAAAGAATTGAAGGAGTGGGAGTTGCCAATAATGACAACAGTAGAAAGTGATAATGCAATAGTGGAGGTAATTAATATTATGCCACATCTGTCAAAATTGGAGCTTTTCTACTGCTCTAAATTGAAAGTCTTGCCACGTCACCTTGCTACTTCTCCTCTAAAATCTCTGGAAGTCTACGGATCTAGTAGAATTAAAACAAGAGAATGCTTCTCTTCATTTCCACTGCTTGAAAACTTTACATGGAGTGAATGTGGTGAATTTCTCTCAGGTGTGCTACCCAATCTGCCAAAGATGAAGACATTTACGATTTCTGGTATGGAAAATGAAAGACTCGCTGAGGAAGGATGGGAGCAGCTAGAGTCACTGGAGGATCTTACAATTGAAGAATACTTGCAATTAGATTCAGTGCCAGAGGGGTTGAGACAGCTTAAGAAGCTCAAGAGTCTCAAACTATGTTTCTTGCCAGAGTTGAGAGATTTGCCCTATTGGCTAGGAGAGCAGGAGTCATTAGAATCTCTTGATATTATGTGGCTCCAAAAATTGGAGTCACTACCTCATCTGTCATTGGGACAGCTTAAGGCACTGAAAACGCTGCGAATTTCGAGTTGTGAAGCATTGGCATCGCTACCCGACGGGTTACAACACCTTTCCTGTCTCCAATCGCTTACCATTGAGTTATGTCCATTGCTTTCAGAAAGATGCAAGAGGAATGGTGTGGATTGGCCCAAGATTTCACACATTCCTGAACTATTAATCCGCTAATATGCGTCTCATGAACAACAGAACCAGGTTCTCTCTCTAACATTGTCATTGAAATGTCTCAACTGGAAATTAATGTCGGTCCCCTAGGTCCTCTTTACACAATCCTTAAAGACGCTCTGATTTTGCATTAAGATTAACTGAAATTGGGTTAGATATGTCCTTAACCTTCGAATTATTATTTTTTTGAATTATAAGTGCATGTTTTAATTCAATAGGATTGATGATGATTAGGTGGTAGTAGCTTTGACATTTCATAATTTGTTCCTTTTTCTCGTCATGTACTTTTTTTATATGAAAATCTAATGATTAGTTACTATTTTCACAGCCGATACGTCCATTTATCTATTTATCTATCAGCATTATATCATATTAATTTTTTTTTAGAGTGACTTGACCTATGAAGGGTACAGATGGTGATTGTAGAAAGAATAGAAATATTCATCCATTGATTCATGTCATCAGCATTTAATAGTAGCTGACAAATTAATAGATGACGGTCCAGATTGTGACTATAAACATGTATTTCATTTGTCACAATTCAGATTAGCACTTAAATGGTACTCATATGGGGACCGGGGACTAGACCAGGAAATACCTATCGATATACCCATCAACAGCTTGAACTTAGCTCACTAATGTGAGTGTATATATATGTGTCTTATATTTGCAACTAATGCAGCTAGCAAAGAAATTGGCATGACTTTGCCATTTGGGCTAATTCTGATGTTCAATATTGTTTCTGCCAATTTCCTAACAACTAATTAGTCCCCAATTTTTCATTAAAAAATTAATTCCCAAATGGAAAATAACTGTCAAGATTGATCTTGCCAGTTGTCATTATCATTATTATAGAAAATTTTTCAAGTATGTGCCATGTTTGTCCTTAATTCTTCATGTAGTAATGGATATAAGAAGAATTTTTAAAAATTCATAAATATACAAGGACTGAAGGTTAAAATTTATAGTATATTTAAGAATTCTCCTCTAAATTTTTGTATTCAATTGGTTTTTTTATTAATTTTATTTAATAATATTATTATAAGCTATAACTAGAGTTAATTTTAATTTTTAAATAAAATATATTATTCCTATAGTAAACAGTTTATACGTAACTAATTTAATTTATTGATGTGTGCAGGTCTTAAGGTGTATTTGAAAATTTCAAGTAGCACATGGGAATTTGCAACTTTCGATCTTGCTGGATACGTCCCTTAGTTTTCCATATCCATTGAAAGAAGAACCGCAATTCATGCCACTTAAGTATGTTAGCGAATTCTTAGATATCATCCGTATCTATTCTGTGTCATCAGGTCAAATGATCAATGTGGATAAAACTTCGCTTTTCTTTAGTTCAAATATGAATGATAGTGAGAGAGAGGTGATGAAGAACCGGCTGGGGTCTTCAGGGCAGGAAGTTCACCGCTATCTTGGTCTCCCGTCATGGCTGGGAAGATCAAAAGGGGTGATGTTTAAAGGTATCAAGGAACGTATCTGGCATAAGATCCAAGGGTGGAAGGGGCGGCTGTTGTCTTGGGGAGGGAAGGAGGTTTTAATCAAAGCTGTTGCACAGGCAATCCCATCCTATTCGATGAGCATTTTTCTGCTACCACAGTCCTTTTGCCAGGACATAAATAGGATGCTGAGCAAATTTTGGTGGGGGGAACAGGGAAATAAGCGCAAGATGAGTTGGGTAGCATGGACAGAAATGTGTAAGTCAAAGTTAGCGGGAGGAATGAGCTTCAGAGATCTTCATCTGTTCAACTATGCTCTCCTTGCCAAACAAGTATGGAGATTATCTATGGGTAACTCATCTTTCTGCTACAAGGTCTTAAAATCCAAATACTTCCCAAACTCGGATATATGGGGTTGCCTACCTAAACCATCTGACTCTTACACATGGAAAAGCATCCTAAAGGCGCGGGAGATGATTTCTTCCGGTTGTATGTGGAGGATTGGTGATGGTAGGAGGGTTCGTTTCTTCAAGGATTCTTGGCTGGATTCGCGGGTGGTTAAGGTGGGTCCCCTCCCACTGTCAATCCCCGAGGATGTGTATGTTAGCCATTTTATTGATTAAGGCACCTATGGTTGGAACAAAGAGAGAATTTTGGCAGCGGTTGGTGATGTGGGATGGCAAGTTATCAGCCTCGTGCCTCTTCCCTGTACTCAAGAGGAGGACTGCATTTTCTGGAAGCATGAGGCCAATGGTCAGTACTCTGTTCGGTCGGCTCATCGGTGGCTCAAGTTGGAAGGGGAAAACCTGCTCATGTCAAGATGTTTCAAGGCAATATGGTCGACAAAGCTTCCTAGCAAGATCTTGATATTCGCTTGGCGGCTATTTAAGAACGCTATCCCAACTTTAAACAATCTTTCTTACAGAGGTGTTAATGTTGACCCCCATTGTGTTTTTTGCAGGAGGGATGCTGAGGATGCTAACCATCTATTTTTGGAGTGTGAATGTGTTACAAACATAGCTCGATATTTTGTTCCTGCTCGCCTAACGGAGATCTCTGTACAGGAAGTCTTCACAATCTTAGCATCTGGTGACAGGGGTGAGGACCTGGCCTCTTTCATCGTCTATTGTTGGAGGATATGGTACTTACACAACAAACGCATGGCTGAGGGGTGTCAAATTGTGCTTTCGGATACTATCCCTTGGTGCCGGAACTTTATTGAGCAATTGAGACGAGTTAATAGCCTCCATCAAGCGAATTTCTTCGACCTCCCCCTTGTCCCCAGATGGACCTATCCGCCAGATGGCGTTCTCAAGATCAATGTTGATGCCAGATGCCTGATGGATCGGGGTGTTTCCGGGATTGCAGCCATTATCAGGGATTCGCGGGGGCACTTCATTGCTGCACATGGTCGAAGGTGCATAGGGGTGGGGGATCCTCTCATTTTGGAAGCTGATGCTTTTCGGTTGGGCATCATTTGGGCTCTTCAGCTTAAGCTAAGTTCTGTTCAGATTGAGTCCGACTCGCTCAACCTATGCACATATTTGACCAATGACTGCTCTATTCTCGCACCAGTGGGACACATTATCTCCGAGATCAGATCAATTCTTGCGACTAATCCTCATATCTCGGTCCATCATGTTCTTAGACAGGGAAACATGGTTGCTCATGCTTTTGCTAATCTAGTTTCTGTTTCAAATTTGGATCATATGTACTGGTGGGGAAATCCTCCTCCATCTATTGTTGGAAAAATTTGTACTGACAATTTTATTGCTATGAAATATTCGGACTGCTTTATTCCGAACCCTTTTCAAGCTGGAAGGGGGTCAGGATAAAGTTGTCCTTTCATCCAAAAAAAAAAAAAAAGTATGGGATAACTATAAACATCAACCCATCCATTCGTTTATTTTATCTATCAGCATTATATCCATTTTTTTCAAGAGTAGAGGGTATAAAGGCTATAAGCATTTGATCTATAGATTCATGTACTCAGAATCTATTAATAGCTTGCCCAATGGATGATGGCTGACTATAAAATATGCATGCGTTTATGACGATATAGATTAGCGTGGAGAATGGTTCATATGGGGATTGGGGATTAGAAATACGCATCTATATATCAACTCGAAGACAACTTTAACTTAGTTAATAATGTAACACATATTAGTTTTGATGAAAAGTTTTGAGGGTAGAAGTTATCAAATTGATAGAAAATGATGTGATATAATAGGGGTAATGATGAGGAGTAAAGAGAATAAAGTTAAAATAGATAGGTTAGTTGTATGGATAGTTGTGTAAAAATAATTAAAAAGTATGGTAGTTTGTATAGAAAAATGTGAAAAAATAATTAAAAAATAGAGTAGTTATGAAGAGTGAAAAGTTTTGGGTTGAAAAGTTTTAGTTGACATATTTTGGCCCCAAACAAACACACCCTTATACTATTTAACTACTAGTTAATTAATTTCCAAATGGAAAGCTATTTAAGTGCGAAGAGCTTGACTACTGTTTCCATCATCATTACTATTATTAAAAGATTTCTCTTATACTAGTGAGGTTTGTCCTTAATTCAGAGTATAGTTATGAATATAAAAATAATTTT
This sequence comes from Annona cherimola, assembly GCA_030490835.1. NCBI lineage: Eukaryota > Viridiplantae > Streptophyta > Magnoliopsida > Magnoliales > Annonaceae > Annona > Annona cherimola. The sequence continues at coordinate 7,122,623 of CM059971.1, read as the reverse complement.
TGAAATTGCATGAGTATAGAAGGAATTAAAGTAAAACTAAAAACTATAGTTAAGAATCTTTCCATAAATTTTTGTGCTTAACGGGTTCTTGTTATTAATTTTATTTAGTAAAATTTTATCATAAATTATGATTAGAGTTAATTTTAATTTTTAAATAAAGTATATTAACTGCAGTGTAAATGAGTTATTCATATTTTTTAATTCTTCCTTTTCACAACTAAATTAATTGGTTCATACATGTAGATGTATGGTTAGAAATTTCTTTTTTTAAAAATTTTTTTGAAGAAGCTATACTTGAACAACTAAGTAGTAAATGGGAAGTTGCATTTTTTATAGTGTTGGATAGTCCCTTAAATTTCATACCTTTTGAAACAGGAAAATGCAGGTTAAACCACTTACATCCCCAATTGCTATGCTATATCTCTGGTGAAGGTTTTACATTTAAGACTGAGGTGCCTTTGACAAGAGAGATAATTTTTGAAAGAAAAATTTTTAGTATAAAAATTTTTTAATAAAAAAAAAGATATAGTATGATATGGATAATAATGAAAAGTAAAGACAATAAAACTAACATAGATACCTTTGATGTAAGGTAGTTGCATAAAAATAATTAAAAAGTATACAAGCTATGTAAGAAAATATGAATAAATGATTTTAAAATAGGATAATTGTGCAAAATGAAAAATTTTAAATTGAAAAGTTTTAAGTATAAACAAATACAATTGAACAAATAAAACAACACATATTTCGAAAATATGAAAAAATAAAATATTCCAAAATTACTACAATAGGAGGAAATCTCATCTGTTAGTAGTCTACAAGGAAAGTCTACTTGAGGCGCACTTTTTTTAGGTCAACATACATCACACTTTAACTTTTGAAATTAATATGCTTCAAAATAATATAGTGGGTTCCAATACAATCTAATTAATGAAACTCTTAGTTAAATTCGGTTAAACAGCTTTAAATTTCAACACATTTCAATGGACTTTTTGTTAAACTTTATTCAATTGATAATATTAAGTGTCAAAATTCCTGATGAGTTTAATGACTTTTAATTTTAAAAGGGGATTTTTGCATATGTATCCACTTGTCTAGGCGAAATTGAAGGCATATTATGAGTTTTCAAAAAAATATATTTATACTCACACAGTGTGTTTGAAATTTTAAACGTATCACTTTTGTTAAATTTTCTTTTAAAAATGATGAAAATGTCCATGGAACAAATTAAATTATAAAATGCAAGAAATTATCTTTAGCATACAAATTTTTCATGTTTAAATATTTGTCACATTAAAAAGATTTATTTAATGTGATGAATACTAAGCTGGATTTGATACATCATAATATATTTTAAGTTAAAACAGATTATTTATTTTTTACAATTAGTTGTATTTTTGTTTCTTCTTCTTACACATGTTTTACTAAGTCTAATTAATCCATATATCAAGTCTTGTTTTTTTTTAAATCAAGTTTATAAGAGTTGAAAATTTTTAGTTTATAGATTAAATACACTTAAAAAACATATTTGTGAAGAAATATAATAAAAATAAGATAAGAAAATATAGCTTAAAATACATTTTGATGTATATAATCGAGCTCTGACAAGTGTTGGATCTATCTAATGTGAGTAAATTTTTATAAAATAAAAAAGTTTCATTTTAAAGGTGATTTCTTGCATTATGCAATTTTAATTTATTTGCAAGTACTTTGTTGTTATTTTCAAATTTTTGAAAAGTAATACGCCACAATTTCTGCAACACGTACGACTCTTTAGATTGTGGCCGTGGAGAGACTACAAACATCCGTCAATGTATTTATCTATCAGCATTATATTGTATTGATTAGTAACCTGACCCATGAAGGGTTCACTTCAGATGCTAATCATAAAAAGACTAGAAATGCTGGTCTATTGATTCATGTAATCATCATTTAATAGTAGCTTGATTAATTAATAGATAATGGTCTACATGGTAACTGTAAAACTCCATTCATTTATCACAACCTAGATTTGCGTGTACAATGGTTCAAATGGGGGGCCCATGGTTGGACTGGAAATACACCTCTGTCCACTCATCAAATGTAGCTAAATGAATGATATTAACTACAACGAAGACTGAATATTGCATCAATCATCAGCATTTTAAAAATGAAGAGGTTACATGAACCATTTATATATAAATTGAGCCCAGTCGGGTAAAAATTGATTTAAATGCCCTTAAAGTTGATGACTTTTAAAAATAATTTTTTTTAAATAAATTATAAGCTATTATAAAATGAAAAAAACTTAGAGTAACATGTTTACAAAGAAAAATAATAAAAATAAAGTAAAATAAATAAATGAATAATGTATTTTAGCTTAAGATACATTGCGATATATATACTTGACTTTCCACGAGTATTGGCCGTATTAATGTGAGTAATATTTGTATAAAATAAAATTTTTTTTAAAGCTAAGTCCTTGCGTTATGTAATGTTATTTATTTGCAAGGACTTTTTGTTACTTTCAAATTTCTTAAAAGTTATACGCTACAATTTCTGGCAAATTGTACAGGTAGCGAATGACTAGGAGGAAACTTTGTAAAAATTCGTGGTAATTCTATAATTTCGCAAAAAATCTATATAGGTACCATACAAAAACAGCAATTTAACGTCCTATCAGTTGCAAGACTAAAAACAGGCCTGCATTTTGGAACCCATGTCGAATTCTCACCGAAGAAGCGTGCACGACGGTTTAGATGGTGATTGTGGAGGAGACTATAAACATTGGTAATCCATTTATCTATTTATCCATCATCATTACATTATATTATTTATTATTATTATTATTTTAAGAGTGACTTGACCTATGAAAGATTCTGTTTTGTGACAATACTCGCTTTTGCCTCTGGATTCATATGTGACATTTTCCTAAAAATGAGCTCCACACATATTAGAATGAATTAAACTTTATATAATCATTTATCCATGTACAAATTTTATAGTAAATGGTTTAAATGTTGAAAAAACTACTTTAAAGTTGTTATTTTAATCAAACTATTTTATTACGTTAAATTTATATCAATTTTAGATGAGGTCTGTACACATATCTAATTGAGATGAAAATTGATACAGTAATAGAATACATTACTCTAAATACAATGGGTGAAATAGACTTATTCCGGTGCAGCGCAATTATACCGGAACAATGGTACGTTTGCTAAAAAATGAGCCCTACACATCTTATAAATTTTATAATAAATTATTTATATGTTATAACAACTACTTTAAAGTTGTTATTTATATCAAATTATTTTATTATATTAAATTTATACTATTTTTAGATGGAGTCGATACACATATTCGATTGGGATGAAAATTGATATGGTAATAGAATCATCATTCTAAATACAATGAATAAAGTAGATTATAATTTTATGATCGTATAAGACTCATTTCGACGTAACTACATCGTAATTACGGTGCGGTTGCGTTCCACTTGAATATAACTATATATATCGGAAATATTCAACACCATAATTACCGTGCAATTACCTCAATATGGGCCCCACATGATTATAAAATTATAATTTACTCCACCCATTGTATTTAGAATTATGTATTTTATTACCATACTAATTTGCATTCAACTAGATATATGAATGAACATCATCTAAAAAATGGTACAAATTCAGTGTAATAAAATATTTTGATGTAAATAATAACTTCAAAGTTATTTTTTAACATGTAAATCATTTACTGTAAAATTTATATATAGATAAATAATTGTATAAAGTAACAATACATTTAAGTACATGTAAGGCCTATTTTGGGCCAAATGCATCGTTAATTATGGTGTAGCTTTACTGCACAGGAAAGGTTCTCTCTCTTTATGTGTGTATATATACACGCACTAGTTTGGGCCAAAGTGAAGGTATATTATGAGTTTTCAAAAACTTATGCCTATACCCGCATAGTGTGTCTAAAATTATAAGCATATCATTGTTGTTAATTTTACTTTTTAAAATGATGAAAATGCCTATGGAAGCAAATAAAATTGTAAGATATAAAAAATTATCTTTAGAATATAAATTTTTCATATTAAAAATATTGTAACATTAGAATGATTTATTTAATGTGATGAATTGAAACCCGATTATATTCATCATAACATATTTTAAGTTATCACACATTATCTATTTTTTACAATTAGTTGTATTTTTTGTTTCTTCTTCATACACATGTTTTAGCAAGTGTATTTAATCCACGTATCAAGTTTTATCATTTTATAGTTATTTTTCATATTTATTTTTTATTTTTAAAAATTAATCTTTTAAGAGTTGAAAAACAAATTAAATGCTCCCGAAACTATTTTTAAATAAAAATAAATATCGAAAGGAATTATAAATTGGTAAATTTTGATTTATGGATTAAATACACTTAAAAATATGTTTATGAAGAAAAATAATAAAAATAAAATAAAATAAAATAACTAAATAATATATTTTAGCTTAAAATACAGTGCGTCAGACTCCGACGAGTATTGGATCTATTAATGAAAGTAATATTTTATAAAATAAAAATTTTATTTTAAAGATGATTTCTTGCATTATGTAATTTCATTCATTTGCAAGTGCGTTTTTGTCTTTTTCAAATTTTTAAAAGGTAATCTTCTAGGGATAAAATTTTTTAGAAAAAGAATTCGTGATACTTTTATAATATGGCCAAAACTATATAGTCACCATAGAAAAACACCAATTTAGAATACCACCCATAGCAAGACTAGCAACAGGCCTGCATTTGGACCCCATATCAAATGCTTAAAATAAAATAAAATAACTAAATAATATATTTTAGCTTAAAATACAGCGCGATGTATATCATCAGGCTGCGATGAGTATTGGACCTATTTAATGAGCGTAATACGTTATAAAATAAAAAAATTTATTTTAAAGGTGATTTCTTGCATTATGTAATTTTAGTTATTTCCAAGAGCGTTTTTGTCATTTTCAAATTTTTAAAAGGTAATATGCCAGAACTTCTGTACGGGTAGGGATAAAATTTCTCGAAGAAAGAATTCATGATACTTTTATAATCTGGCCAAAAGTATGTAGTCACCGTAGAAAAACACCAATTTAAAATAGCACCCTCAGCAAGAATAGCAACAGGCCTGCATTTGGACCCTATATCAAATGCTTAGTGTAGGAACACTACGCTGATGCAATTATGCAAACGATCCACGTCTTGTATTAGAACATTGAAGAGTAGCTTGAACTGGTCACAACATATATCGGCATAGCTTGAACTGGTCACAACGTATATCGGCATCTAGAGCAGCCTGTGCGACTGTTTGGTTTTTGATTGCGGGAGACTATAAGCATTGGCGAATGTATTTATCTATCAGCATTATATTATATTGATTAATTTTTTTAAGAGTGACTTCGATCCTCGAAAAGTTCACTTCAGATGGGGAAAATTTGTGTCATAAAACTTTTAACTTTTCATATTAGCATTTTCAATCTTAAAGTTTGCGTACTAGCATATTAAACTCTATGAAGTTTCAGTGTTTGTACTTTAAACTCTCACTCCTAATGGTTTAAAAAATACCATTAAACTCATGTATGGCATTGAAAATACACCTAAGAGCTGTATACAAAGCAAGACATCCATGGCTAAAATCAACGTTATCTTCCTAAATACCATCACATCATTAGGATTATGAGGATCCATTGGGCGAATAATGTTGGTTTTTGGTCATAGTTGTCTTGTTTTTTGTACAGATATAAAAGTATTTTCCACATTACATATGCGTTTAACTATATTTTTTTAACATGGTTAGGGGTGGAGGTTAAAAATGCTAAAGACCAAAATTTTGTAGGGTCTAATATACAAACTTTGTAGTCTAAATTGCTAATACGTAAAGTTAGAAAATTTATAGCGCAAATTTCCTCTTAAGATGGTGCAATAGAAAGACAAGAAATATGGATCGGTTGCTTATGTAATTAGCATTTAATAGTAGCTTGACCAATTAATGGATGATGGTCCACATGGTGACACTCGAACATCCTTTCATTTCTCACAACCTAGATTAGCGTGTATAATGGTTCACAGCATGCATGGACATCTACAGTAACATGTACGACTGCTTAGATGGAGATTGCGGGAAGACTATAAGCATCAGTCAATGTATTTATCCATCAGCATTATGTTATATATATTAATTATTTTTTACAGAGTGGCTTGACCTATGAAGGGTTCAGATGGCAATGTTAAAAAGACTAGAAATATCGAGTCATTGATTCTTGTAATCAGCATTGATAGTAGCTTGACCAATTAATATATGATGGTCTAGACGGTGTTATAAAAGTTCATTCATGCCTCACAATCTGAACTACCGTGTAAGATGGTTGAAATGGGGGACCGGGCAGATGACTAGACTGAGAAATATCCATCTATCGACTCATTATTCATCAACATCCTTTAACTTAGGTCACTAATGCAACTTATCTCAATCTTCATGTAGCCGTGCTTGGATGAAACCCTTCTTTTATATAATTTTTTTTATTTTCAATATGTTGAAGGGTAATGGAAAATTTACTTCATCTATTTTATTTAACATTATAACTAATTTAATTTATTGATACGGTCCCAAGGTTTACTTGAAAATGTCCTAGTAGTAAATAGGAATTTTCATCCTTGGACCTTGCTGAATTTTCAATGCATCTTGAAAGAGAAAATGCAAGCAAAGCCAATTGGATCCGGAATTGTGATGTAGTGTCTCTCGTAAAGGTTCTCTATCCGAGAAATTAAACAAGGAAAAACACAAAGATTTCTGGAAACATGAAGAAATAAAATATTCCAAAATTACTACAAACGTGAAATCCCTTTGATCAAGAGTTTAAAAGGCAAGCTTACATGCGTAGCACTTTTTTGCGAGGTCCACATACATTACACTTTTAACTTTCGAAAGTACTATGCTTCAAAATAATATAATGAGCTTTAATATAATCTAATTACTGAACTCTTTGTTAAATTCTATTAAACGGCTCTAAAATATACATTTTAATGGAATTTTTTTTGCTAAATTATATTCAATTGATAATGTTAAAGATCAAATTCATGATGCATTTAATGGGCTGTTAATTAAATTTTTTAAAACTGCATAAGATTTAAAGAGTAGTAATCCTGTTACCTCGGGCTAAGAAAATGCTCCATTTAGCCTATCTTAAAAAACTTATTTACAATAAATTTTAAAATTTTTTCTTCATACAATTATTTATCTAATTGTATTTGGCATATAAACTAAGTTTTATTATTTTTAAATATATGTATATTTAAAAAATAAAACTTGGTTTATATGCTGAATACATTTAGATAAACAAGTGTATAAAGAAAAAATAAATTTTTTTTTGTAAATTGAGTTTTTTAACAAACATTTGCTTAGTCCAGGCTACGAAGATTATTTCTTATACTTAAAATAAATTTTTGCATTTGTACGTACTTAGTTTGGGTGAAATTGCATACATATCACTAATTTTTAAAAATTACAGCTGTACCTGCACAATGTGTCTTAAAATTGTAAATTTCTTCCTTTTAGTAAATTTTTCAAAATGACGAAAATGCTCTTACAAATTAATAAAATTATAAAATGAAAGAAATTATCTTTAAAATATGAAATTTTTATTTTTAAAATATTCATCACATTAAACAAATCTACTTAATGTGACAAATATGGAGCCCGATTATTTATATATCATAATATATTTTAAGTTATAATGCAATTTTTTACAATTAGTTGTTATTTTTAGTTTTCCTGGATAAACATATTTTACTAAGTGTACTTAATTTATATACCAAGTTTTGCTACTTTATAACACTTACATATATATTTATTTTTTATTTTTAAAAAATCAAGTTTTTAATAGGTGAAAAACCATTTAAATGACCCTAAAATTGATTTTTGAAAATAATTTTTTTAAAAATAAATATTTAAAATTGTTGTAAAATGAAAAAACTTAGTTTACGGATTAAATAGACTTAGAAAACCATATTTACAAAGAAAAAATAAAAATAAAATAAATGAATAATTATGTTAGGTCAAAATACATTGTGATACATAATGAAAAAATACATTGCGATATATATAACTGAGTTTCGACGATTACGAGATCTATTTAATGTGAGTAATATTTGTATAAAATAATAAATTTTATTTTAAAGGTAATTTCTTCCATTGTGTAATTTTATAGTTCAAAGGACTGTCTTTGTCATTGGAAAACTTTTTGAAAGTCATAACCCATGTCTTGCGTAGGGGTGCAATTTGGGCCGGGTTGAGCCCGAACCCCATTTTGAATGGTGTTGAAACTTGATTTTTCCTAACCCGAGCCAAAAAAACCCGAACCCGAGGAACCCGATTTGTAAAGATGAGAGGGTTGGGGTTCAAGTGAGCCTGAACCCGAAAAACCCATGCCCGATTTCCTATTTAATATTTATTATAAAATATATTATATACATACTATGTAAACAACATTTCTTTATATTCTTCATATTTTATGTTATTATATCTATATTTGAATACATATTTGGCATATTGTAATTTTATTATAAATAAAGTATATAATTTCATTTATATTTATCTTTTATATCTATCATCCACTTTTACACTTATTAATTTTTTCCTTTATCTTAGTTTTGTTGTTAAATTTTTTCTAGAAATATTCTTTATATTACTATTTTTAAAAAATATTAATTTGATTATAATTATTATGTTTACCTACATGATTTATTATTATTATTATTATTTATTCATATGAAATTTTAAACTTATCACTTTTAAATAAAATGTAAATTCGTCAACATAAATTCCAACCCGAAACTCCACCTAAACCCGATTTGCAAAAATAGGGTTAGGGTTTAGGTTTTACAAATAGGGTTAGGGTTGATGTTTTATAAATAGGGTTAGGGTTAGGGTTGAGATGAACCAGAGTTTCATGAGCCCGAGTTGCACCCCTAGTCTTGCGGTCATGGTAGCTCTCATTTCAACCACATTGTTGAGGAGAGTTCACGTGTTAGTGGTGTTTTTTCTCCTCCTTTGCCAGAGTATCCATTGACAAAGCATGATTATATATAGTATGATATATTCTAGGTTAAAATACAATATTTATATATTTTTACAATTAGTCATATTCTTCATTAGCATATTCTCCTAAATGTATTCAATTTAGATATAAAATTTTGCCATTATTTTATGTTACTTTTACCATTTTATTTTTTATTTTTTTAAAAATCATTAAATTCAAGAACATTTTAAGTAATTTTTAGCCTTAAAAATATGACTTAAAATGCATCATGATGTATATAATGGGGTTCCGTCAACCAACAAGGTGAAAGTTGGAAATATTGTTAACAAAAATAAAATACTATTATGATGTTTGTACAATGTTGTAAGAAAATTGAAAGAATGTTTCATTGTGTAATTATAATACTAGTTGAGATGATTGTAATATTATGATGCAAGGAAATTGAAAATGATTGTAATCATATACTACAATTTTTGGCAAATTGTACTGGTAAGGAATGACAAGGGATACAATTTTGTACAAATTCTTGTACTTTTGTAATTTTGCCAACCTATCAGGTACCATAAAAAAACACCAATTTAAAAAATCCTACCCGCAGCTTTCTTAAAATAAAAATAAAATAAAATAAAATAAAAATCCTAGCCATAGCGGGTTAGGTTCTCACCGCAGGAGTGCGTACGATGGTTTAGATGGTGATTTGTGGGGGACACTACAAACATGGATTATATGCGACTGCTTATCTATACCGTCCGTATTGGGACTTTGGGAGCTGAAATCCAACCGTTCAATGCACATTTAATGCGCCGACGAGAAAGGAGGGGCAAGCGCTGACGTGGCACTAGTTGGATTTTAATGCTCCAGGTAACGCGCTTGTTGAAGCGTTGACGCGGAGAGCAAAGAGAAATTCGACGGACAGAGGTGGTGTGACGTGCTAGCGGGAACCGGGAACGAGAAGCGCTGGAGGGAGTGGAGACGTGTCGTCGACTGCTTATAGTGCGGAGATCGGAGAGCGGAGATCGGAGAGGTGAACCTCAGGCTTATGAAATTCAGATTCATCTCAATTTTGATACTAATTTTATTTATAAAATTTTAATTTTAATTTTAATTTTATTTCTATTTATAAACTTCAATCCTAATTTTATTTTTAAAATTCGGATTCGGATTGAGTTTCGAGTTGACATTCTCCTATTAATATGTCTTTGTTACTCATCTTATATATAATTTTTTATCACAAATCTATTGTATAAAAAAATTTAAAAGTAATTTATTGTACGAAATTAAGAAAAATTCAAATACCGCTTAAGAGTAGAAAGAAAGAAACCTGTTTTGAGCATTCTCTTTGTATCAAGTAGAATATGGATTATGTGTAAACGTTGTCGATAAAAATGTATTATTAATCATTAATTGTTTTTTTTTTACTCCTCTATTGTTTTAAGCTTATTTTACAACTATAATTTTAAAGTTCTCATAAATTTTCCCGTTGGAAAAAAAGATCTCAAAAAAATTTAATATTTAGTATTACAGGATTTCGTTGGTCGAAAGGCTTCGGTAGAAAAGGCGTGAAGAGTAAATTGTTTTTAAAAAACTGTTGGACCTATATCGTAATGTAAATTGGGAATAGGTATTTTGTTAAAATCACTTAAGATGTTAGATTGTCTCAGCGATGAGCCGTCCATGCCTACGATGCTGTACTCCTGTTATCCATCATCCATCCATCAGTATATATGTTATTATTATAATATAAATTATATGTTTTATATAAATGCAAATTCGGGTTCGGGCTTGCCTGAACCCGAAACCTATTTGAATTCAGTCCGGGTTCGAGTTGAAAATTTCAGAGTTTCAACGCTCTATTTTTTCGGGTTCTGCGGGCCAGGTTTCGGCCCGAACCCGGCCCAAGTTGCACCCCTATCGAAGAGGCCTCTTCGAACAGGCTTGCTGGTTTAGGTGTGCTTTTTCTCTTTTTTTGCACTAACCGAGGATTTTTGGCATCAAGTTAAATAAAATTAATTAATTTATATGTTAATTTCAGAAATTTTAATTTAACTTCTAAACCACCTAAAATATTTTTCTTTTACATATGCAATAAACATTATGTTATGTGGAAGTATGATTGTTTTAATATATTATTTTATTTGTTGAAATATATATGATTATAATGCATTATAGTATCATATAATAATAGAATAATATGTATATATAATATTATTATTATCATAATATTAGATTTGTAATATTTTTCACTGATTTAATTTATGTTTTGATGTATGTAGACGTACGGTCAGAAAGTTTACTTGAAAATTGCCTAGTGGTAAATGGGAATTTGCATGGTTCGACCTTGTTGGATGCGTGCCTTAATTTTCCATGCATCTCCAAAGAGAAAATGGAAGGCAAGCCATTTAGATCCGGAATTGTGATGCCCCTATTAGCCCATTTCAAAAAACTCGATTATTATAAATTTTTTATTTTTTCTTCATACACTCGTTTATCTAAGTGTATTTAACATATAAACCAAGTTTTACCATTTTTGTATATGTGTATATATTTTCTTAGATTTTTAAAGATAAGGATATTTTAAATACATATATAAACATAGATGTTTAAAAAACTCAAAAAAATATATAAACATTTCCAAAACGGTAAAATTTGATTTATATATTAAACATACTTAGATAAATAAGTATAAGAAGAAAAAAAAATTACATTGTATGTTCTAGTGCAAAACTATATAGGTCAGTAGCTATCACTTTCCTATTTTATTTTATCTGGAGTAATAAGAATATGGTGCAGCTAGTTGATTGTAAAAGAGGCAACCATGCTATTGCCGCTAGATTAACCATCTGGTACGGTTAGCTACTGTCGCTTTCCCATCTTGCTTTCAAGTTTTTAGAATGTATTGTTAGTGGGCAGACTTAGTTTTTTAAAGATTTGTAATTGAGTACTTTGTTCAATGATAATATAGTGTAACTACTTGATTGGAAAACTCCACTCGTTGCAAAAAGCACATAGAAAATTTAAAACAAATAAATACCTTGGGCACCTTATAATAATTAAGGAAAATCTAATAACAAACCCAAATAATCTGGTAAATAGAATTTCGCCCAGCCCAATCTAGGTAAGATTAGTAAAATATATGGTAATTTGTAAATATATTCACTTAGTTTGATTAAAATTGAAAAAATATATATTATTTCAGAAATTGTAAATAATTCCTACATAATTTAACCATAATTGCAAATAACGTTCATGCCATTATGACATCATCACAGCGTTGGCATATTTGCAAAAATGTGTAAACAATATGAGTGTATTTATAATTTCATAAATTAAGTGGTATATTTAATTTTTGCAAATAATCTTACATAGTTTAACCATAATTACAAATAACCTCCATACTATGATGATACTGTAATGGTGTCGTATTGTCATGGGGTCCAATTATGGTTAGACTATGTGAGATTATTTATAATTTTTGAAATTATATGGGCATATTTGTAATTTTTTAATGTATGATATATTAAGAATTTTAATCAAACTAAGTGAATATATTCGCAAATTATCCCTAAAATATAACCCAAGTTACCTTGTCAATGCAATATATGACAGCCCAACTTGAACGATAAGAGAGAAAGCAGAATTGTAGAAGTGATATTTACAAATCTATATAATTGGAAATAATAATACTAATAGTAGTAGTAGTAGTAATAATAATGGAACGCACTACGATGGGCCAGTTTTTTTAGGCCTAAAAATTTTTATTATATTAATGTAGACATACTACAGTGATGGATTTGTATTTTCCATAATATTGTTTTTTTTATTAAAGTTGGGATGGGCCAAATTCTAAATATGCCTAATGCTATTTAAATCTATCACTGTTGTCATATGTATCTATCCTTTTTTATATAAAGAGATGGAATAGGAATTGCCAATTATTTAAAGTATTAAGTCTTCGACAAAATGTAGTTACTTCGAACTGTATGTATAGTTGACAAGAATTGGCTAAAACAGCAATTAGTCTGATTGGTCATGCTAAATAAATGATGCAAAATAAGTCAAATAGACCGTCATAAAAAAATCAAAGTAGTAAATATGATTAAAAAAAATTATTGAGAACTTTAGGCAAATCAAGGTAGTGGTCAGTCGGAAAAAAGAAAAAGAAAAAAAAAAAGAGCACCGGATGGATTTTCCGTGGATTGCCTCTGCAATGTTTAATGGGATCACGGGTGCACAAAGGAGGGCTTTGTTGGAGTCAGCTTTGCCCAACTTGGACAAGTCCAGCCCTTCAAAATCCCAATTTCAATCCCGTTTGGAGTGACATAGTTGAATTAGGGGTGCTACTTGGGGTAGGGTACCTATAGATGCTCATCGACTTAACCCTAATTTAGGTAGAGTTTGATAGAAAATATTACCCATAAATATAGATAAAATATAAATAATTATTCGCACCCATAAATAGGGTGTGAATAATGTAGATATGTTGGGTATCCCGAACTGACCCATACAGGTTAATTAGGTGCATAATTTTATATATATATATATATATATAACACATATTATATAGTATGTATTGTATTTTGTCGATACATCTTGTGTGCACATCTATTTTAAGAAATTCAAATTCAAATGAATTTTGTACCCATGAAGTTGTGGATTGTGAAATAAAAAAGTAGTTCGATTATGTATATATATGTGTGTGTGTCATTGACTTCCTAAAGTATTGTATGCATTTTATAAATAAGCGTGTGAATCATGATTAAATACATTAATAGTTTTAATAATTAGGTTGTGATGGTCTATACTTTATATTTTCTAATATAAAATGTAAACAATAACATACACACTTATGATTTTAAAATGTAAATGAATATTATTTTATATTATTTAAATTAATATATAAATATTTTTAGAAAATATTATATTTGAATATTAAAGAAACTGATTTAGAACCGAAACCGAAACCGACCCTATGCATACTGGGTAAGGTAAGGTACACTAAGAATCAAATTGACAAATGGTAGGATAGAGTAGACCTTTTATACATAGGGTACAAGTAGGATAGACCAGTACTCGTACCAAACTGACCCGGGTTGCACCTCGAAGTTGAATCAAGGTCCCGGTCAAGAGTTGCTCATTATTTTATTATTTTTGATAGAAAAGAATGGCTCATTATTGAGTATGGATTAAAATTTTAAAAATGGTACTAAACAAACCCATGTAGAAGCATGGTTTGTGCCCATTTAAGCTAACTTACAACAATATAAAAAGGGCCCTGACACAATGCACTTAGGTGCTTTAACCCATTTTTTATTTTTTTTTTATAAAACTATTAATGTAAGTGTATTTAACGTGTGTACCAAGTTTTACCATTTTTGGATATTTTTCTTTTTGAAAATTAGTGGTATTTTATAAATTTTAAATACTAAAAAATGCCACTAATTTTCAAAAATTTAAAAAAAATTTAAAATTTTCTAAAAATGGTAAAACTTGATACACGTTTTAAAACACTTAAATTAAAAGTTTTATAAAACATAAAAAATGGGTTAAACGTAGTTGGGTACACCAAGACTAAGTACACCTTGTTATATTTAGCCTCGACCGATAAAAAAAGCAAATAACTCCACTTATCTGAAGGCTTTCTACTACAAGTTTCCTACAATCATTGCATAGGAAATGATTGTGTCTATATGAAAAATTCAAAAAATAATGGGTGATTTGCAAATACACTCAATTAATTTGACCATAATTGTAAATATACCTACAAAATTTTAAAAATTAAAAATTCCTGCATAGTTTGACAATAATTTCAAGTATACCCACATCATTATGACGTTGTACTACACCATCATAGGGCAAGTATATTTTTAAAGATTTAAAAACTATGTGGGTATATTTATTTTTGCAAAAGAAGTTTGATTAAATACATCATGTTATATTTATAGGCGTGCAACCGATTCACTTGAGTCATTTTTTCAATTCTTCAACTGTATTTTCAAAAACAAAGCCTAAAATTAAGAGTGACAAAAAATTAACTTGTTTCAACTTTGTTAGCAAAAGCAACTCTTTTTTTTGATTCAGTCCACTGTATCTCATTTTATATTACAATGGAACTCGATAATTTATAAGGAAAATAACAAGCTTTCACCTATTTACGAGGGAGACAACAATAATTTTAGACTCATCGAGGATCGAACTCATGTCCGTGGTGTCATTAGCCATGTCCATGACCAATACCTATTGATAAAGTAAATTTTTTTTGTTTTTGCAAAAGATATTAGTTAAAGAACTAAGTAATTGTTATTATCATGCTTATCGCAAAAAAGTGATATAGTATATTCACGTGTTTTGTTTAAAATTTGGATGAGATGAGGAATCGAAATCCTATGCACCTGAGTGCACTGAGGCTCAATGCACCTGAGCAAATAATCTTATTTTTTAATTACTTTTTTTAAAAAAATTCTACAACTGTTAATCTAAGTGTATTTAATATGTATATCAATTTTTACTATTTTTTGAATTTTTTTAGATTTTTTATTTTTAAAAATCAGTGGCATTATAGTAATTTTAAAATACTAAAAATACAACTGATTTTTAAAAAAATCTGAAAAAATATTTAAAATTTTTTAAAAATGATAAAAATTGATACACATATTAAATGCACTTAAATTAATAATTATATAAAAAAAGTTTCAAAAAAATGAATATAGCATACTCGGGTGAATTGAGGCATTGAACCTCAATGCACTCGAGTGCATGGGATTTCGATCTAAGCTAAAGACGGGATGAAAATGAAATGATTCTCAAAAATATTTTTTGGCATTTCCAAGAATAACAACAAAATTTTCATGCAAATATTATCTATTTTCCAATCAAGAATAACACCTTTTTTGTTATCCCATTTCTCCAATGAGTCCATCATATCCTCGTCCAATCCAACTGTCCAAGTCGTGACGAGGCACTTATTAATCCGTCGTGTCTTCCATGGTGGTGTGACGCTATTAGACAACCATTGCATACTTACTGAGTCGGGAAATGGAAAAACAAGGCTGTTTCTACTTTCCACTCGTAGACTGACCGACTGTGTGGAAAATGCCAAAAGGTAGTTTAACCCTTTCACTCGTAGTCGCGGAGCTACTGAGCGTGTGGAAAGCATGAAAGGTTGTTAGTGCTTTCCACTCGTGGACTGACCGAGCGTGTGGAAATGGAAAAAGCTTGTCCATGCTTTCCGCTCGTAGAATTGATCGAGCTTGTCTAAATTGGTAAAAAAGAAAAATAAAAAAAGCAAAAAATAAAAATAAAAATTTAAGTACAACTTAAGTGGGGCAGGTTGAATTCAAGATTAATTCTATCCTTAATTTATTTTCAAAACTCTAATCATATTTTATTTTAAGTTAAATTGGTAATGAAGTATCTAAAATTGTCTCCTCGATATGGGAATATTTATAAAATATCATATTTGAGGGAATATTTATAAAATATCTCTCTAGTGAAAATTACGAAAATATTTAATTTGTAATATTGGATGCCACACCACTTGGACGTATACTACTAATTTAAAAAAGTCTAGCCCGAACACACTACAGTGTACATGCATCTAGTACGCACCGATAAAAATTGAATTTCGTGGACCCCACGTATATATTCATGCATTTAGTGTATATTGCGTGGACCCCACTTATATATATACACACACTGACACGCACTGATATGAAGCGAGCGCCACATATATAAAATAGTATACCAATATATTAATCATAGATATACACAAATGTGTCCATTATTGTTTATGGACTGATTTACATTTATTAATATACTGATAGCTAGAGTATATTAATCAGACGTCACACGCCACATAAATCAACATTTTACGTACACATACGTTGTTGCCTTTAAATAACGCTAGCCATAAAAAATAATGTAATATTTTACCTATTAATAATCCAACAATTTTAATTCCTGTGAACACACTCAATATAATATACAATAATTTTGGATACCCGCATATAAAATAGCCTGCAGTAAATAATAACAATTAAATATTAATCGGGATTGTCTATCAATCTTCAAATAAAAATTCTACTTGTCTCAAAAAAATTTTAAACCTTTGGTGTGGATAACTAAACTTTTTACTATGAAAGTTAGAGGCATGCAACTGCATAATTTTTACTACGAAACTTAAAGGCATGCAACCGATTCACGTCCTGTTTAAAACGTGGATGAGATAAGGGGATCAAAATCCTATGCGCTTGGGGCTCCATGCACTCCAGCACATAAACTTATTTTTTGATTATTTCTGGAAAATTTTTTTTACACAATTAATAATTTAAGTGTATTTAATATTTATATAATTTTTACCATTTTTAGATTTTTTAAATACTTTTTTGAATTTTTAAGAATCAATCACACCATAGTAAGTTTAAATTACTAAAAATATCTTTGAACTTTAAAATTTTCAAAAAATATCTAAAAAATTTTAAAAATAATAAAAATTAATATACATGTTAAATGAACTTAGATTTATAGTTATGCAAAAAAAATTCAAAAAAATAAGTACAATACACTCGGTGTACTAAGGCATTGAACCGCACCCGGGTGCACAAGATTTAGATCCAAGGTAAGGATGAGATAATATGAAATAATTTTCAAAAATTAATTTTTTAATTTTCAAAAATAACAACAAAATTTTCATACTTCAATGAGTCCATCACATCCTCGTTCAATCCGACTGTCCAAGTCGTGACGAGGCACATATTACGGGTCGTGTCTTCCACGGTGATGTGAAGCTATTGGACAACGATTGTATACTCAACCGGGAAATGATAAAACATGGCTGTTCCAACTTTCCACTCGTAGACTGACTGACCGTGTGGAAAATGCGAAAAGGTAGCATATACCTTCCACTCGTGGCCGCAGAGTTACTGACCGCGTGGAAATAGAAATGCTTTTTCATACTTGCCGCTCCTAGACTGACTGACCGCGTGGAAAATGCGAAAAGGTTGTTTGTGCTTTCCACTCGTGTAACAAGAGAACGTTTGAAAATACGCTTAAAATTATGAGATTGTGAATAATAATAAAAAATAAAAAAGAGAATATTTTGATAAGTATGTGATTGATAGGAAATGATAGATGTATAGTTGGAATAAATAGGTTTATTATATGTAGTTGGTAGGGAAAATAATTAGAATGTAAGGGTAAAAATTGAAAAAATAGTGTAATTGATGGAGTAATTATTGATACTGGGAAACCAAATACTAAGGCAAAACAATGGTTCTTATAGTCACATGTTAACAAACGTCCCCTAATTGAGTTTGTGCAAATTGAAAAAAAATTTGAGCGTAACCCAGGTCGGGCAAGTCTGGTTCGAGATTAATTCTATCTTTAACCTATTCTTAAAAACTCCAATCACATTTTATTTTAAGTTAGATTAGTTCTAAGCATATCGTATATTATTTTTTAAGGTTATGCCGATTTTGGTTTCGGTTCCAAATTAGTTCTTAAAATAGTATTTATATTATATTTAAAAATTATAATTTTATTATAAGTCTTACTTAAAAATTAAAATCAAGATGATAATAATATACATTTTAAAATACGTTCATTAAATTTATTCAATATTGATAAATTAAATAATTTTTTTATATATTTAACGAATATATTTATTTCTTTCACTATAAAAGATATTTTATAAAATCTGTATTAAATATATACTAATAATTTAGGTCAGTTCTAAATACCTGTACCTTCGAACTTACTTTATCATAATTGAATCGTGTAAATTTTCTCTAGAATTTACTCCATCTTATGCTCATAAAAAATAGAAACTTATCCAAGTTGCACTCTTAGTAAAACAGTTACAAAAACTAAGAATAACAGCCTTTATACAGTTCTAGAGCTTTAAAAACAGAGGGTGTTGGGTCAATGCAACTAGTTAATTGGAGTCGTAAATCTTGGTCATGTACTCAATATTTTAGATACTAATTCATTCTAAAAATTATATAAATTTATTTTCAAATTTTTTTGGTTATCTATAATCATTCTAAATAATGTTCATTTTTCTAAAGATATAAATTTTCAAACAAAGCAAATTTAATGTTATAAACTATAAGTATAAATTAATCAATACTTGGTTTAAATATTTTGAAATATCATTTTCACTAAAAAAATTAGAGGTATGCAACTGATTCTATGAAATCATTTCTTAAAAATCTACAACTATATTTTAAAAAGCAAAACCCACTATTAAGAGCGACGAAAAGAATTAACCTTGCTCAACACTGTCAGCAAAAGTAACTATTTCTTGTTTTTGCAAAAGGTATTAACTAAAAACCTAAATAATTTTTAATATCAAGTTGTTAATTACTTAATCTGTTTACTAATTTATTTATTAATTTACCTAATATTTTATTAATATATTTGCTAGTTATTGATTTATTTCTAATTATTAATTTACGAATTTACCCAGGAATTTATTAATTTATTAATTTCTTTATTACTTTATTTTTAGTTTATCAATTTATAATTTTTTGTTGGTTTTTATTGGTTTATTAATTTATAATTTATCCAAAGCCGTTTTTTTGCAAATGTGGCTCTATTAACATATCTCTTCTTGCACGAATTAAAAATTGCATAGATAGCTTAGGATAAGCTTCACTGTTTTCAAAACTCTTAATGCTATTGACAAAAGCGGTAGTATTTCATCTAATGATTTGATAAAAACATGGAGCACACCCGTTCCACTTTCTATATATAGATTCATTTACCATCGACTTCTTTGCACTTTAACGATTGGTGTGAATCTACTCCATTCACTATATTTAACATAATTTGACATTATTTGTGTATCTAAGATCGAGTTTCATCCAAATTAAAGATGTGGGTAGCCACGTTTACTTAAAAATATATATTAAATTATGAAAATATTTAACTAAAGAAATGATTTTATTTTCTTACATACTTATTTATCTAAATATATTTAATATATAAATTAATTTCTGATGATTTCTCTATTTTACTGAAAATAAGGGGTCTCCAATTTTTTTTTTTGTCATGATAGTCCATCAGTTTCAAAAAATGTGTTGCACGCGGTCTTCGCCTTTCTCGCCACTCGCCATCGACCAGGTGGTGTTCATCACGTGTTCAACAACTCACGCAAATAGAACAAAACGAATTCGACCAAAGAGAGAGAAATAAAATTGTAATGTTTATTTGTTTTAATCTTTTAGCATTAACCAGTGGATCACAATTAAGAATTTTTGCACTTTAGCAATTTTTGAATATACGTTTTTCACAGTCGTCCACTTTTATTCAGTGTGAGTCGATGGTTTTGATATATGCGGATGTATTTACGCCAAAACTGTTGATTTTTTGAGTTCAAACATATTCATACCCAGAGGCCCGTATTTTACCGAAAACCTTCAAAATTTAAAAAGATACGTAGGCTCCTGTGTGTCGAGTCTCCCTTCATTAATGGGTCGTGCTGCACACGGTGGGTACGGTTTGGATGAAAGGGGGCCCAACCCATGAGAAAAAAAAAGAAGAAAGTAAAGGTAGTGCTGTAAGTTTACTGTGTGAGTATATTCGTTTAAAAACATAAGTATGTTTGGTTTTTTGATAAAATTTGTATTATATATACAAAATCTCAATCTATTTTATTCATTTACTGGGTCATCTACTAAAACATATATAGACATAATTTTTTATTATTTGAAATTTTTTACAAATATTAGTGTAACAAAAATTATTTTTTAATAAGATTTCATTATAATTGTAAAGTTGAAAATATATTTTATATAAGGAGTTATATTATATTATTTAAATTTCATGTAATTAAGGTACTCTCAAAAATAAAAATTTCAATATTTATTTCTGATTATTTCAAAATTTAATAATATTTTTTTATTTTTCTAATATTACAATATCTAACAACATCTAAATGCATCTAACCGGATATAACGACATCTAACAAGATCTAATTTTTTATATTAATAAGTTAATCTTAATTTAACACCTGTAATATAATTCTAAGCCCCTTATAAGGTCATTTATGTCTTAATTACAGAATTTGAAACTCAGATAATATGATTTAATGAAATCTACCATGTATAATTGCATCTAACAGCATCTAACGACATCTAACAGCATCTAATAATATCTAACAACATTTATATCTAACAGCATCTAATGGCATCTAGCAGCATCTAACAATATCTAACAGTATCTAAACGGATCTAACAACATCCAACTTTTGATATTAATAAGTTAATCCTAATTTAACATTTTTGATATCATCTTAAGCTCCTAATAAGGTTCAGAATTTAAAATCCAGATAATAAGATTTAATGAAATCCACCTAAATCTAACTGCATCTAATAGCATCTAATGACATCTAATAGCATCTAACCGAATCTAACGACATTTAACATTATCTAACCGGATCTAACGACATCTAACAGTATCTAACTTTTTATATTAATAAGTTAATCCTAATTTAACACCGGTGATATAATTCTAAGCCCCTTATAAGGTCATTTATACCTTAATTACAGAATTTGAAACTCAGATAATAGAATTTAATGAAATTCACCTAAATATAATAACATCTAACAATATTTAACAACATCTAGCAGCATCTAATAACATCTAACAGCATCTAACCGGATCTAATGACATCTAACAGCATCTAACCTTTTGATATTAATAGGTTAATCATAATTTAATACTTATAATATGATTCTAAGTCCCTTGTAAGGTCATTTATACCTTAATTACAGAATTTAAAACTCAGAGAATAGAATTTAATGAAATCTATCTAAATCTAACAGTATCTAACAACATCTAACGATATCTAACTGTATCTAACAGCATCTAACAGGATCTAATAACATTTAACAACATCAAATTTTAACATTTTAAAAATATTTTACATAATGTGTATTTTGCAAAAGATATATACTTAATAATTCAATTCACGACTATGAAAACCTTTAAATAATTTTAAAACTAAATAAATATAAAAATTTATAATTAAAAATAATAATTAATTTAAATTAAATGAAATAGAATTTTAAGTAAATATATAAAACTGTAATGATTATTAAATATATGACTTTTTAAAACTAAAATTATAATAAATTATATTTATTTAAATTATATAGAAATGTAATTTAGATTTAATATATAATTGCAATCTAATTAAGGAACTCTTTGCTAAATTCCGTTAAACAGCTTTAAATTTCAATACATTTTACTCATTTTTTTGTCAAATTTTATTCAATTAATAATGTTAAATATCAAATTCTTGATGAATCTACTAGTTTTTTTTTATGGGGAATTAATAGGCTTCCAATTAAATTCTTTTGGAACTTGTATTAAATTTAAAAGAGGGGTTTAGCATATGTAGCTAGTTAGCATATACTAGCTATTATATCTGTACCTGCACGATGTGCCTTTTTTATTGATAATTATACATATTGGTAATTGTACACTTTAGAGGGACATTGTAAATACCTCGACCCCTGAGACATCTTGTAAAACCTCCATATTTTAGGAGAAAAATTACAAATACATCACTTGCACTCGGCAAACATAAACCCAGGTCACCTAAATGTTTCCTAAAAAATTGCAATTACATCACTTGCACTCGGCAAACATAAACCCAGGTCACCTAAATGTAGGGCACATCAGTGCGTTCACTATGTCACAGGCATGATGCCCCTACATATTGTACCTTGAATTGTGAGCATATCACTTTCTTAAAATTTTCTTTTAAAAAAGATAAAATACCTTAGAAATAAATAAAATTATAAATACAAGAAATTATCTTTAGAATAAAAAATTTCATTTTAAACTATTAATCATGGTAATGTGACAGATATGGAACTCGATTATATTTCATAATATATTTTTTATAAAGATATCATAACATATTTTAAGTTAAAACATATTATTCATTTTTATAATTAATTATATCTTTTGGTTTTTTCTTCGTAAACATAATTTACTAAATGCATTTAATTCATATACCATGGCGATTTATAGTACTTTTTTATAGCTATTTTTATTTGTAAAAATCAATATTTTAAGGGTTATAGACGACTTAAATATTCTTAAAATGGATGATTTTTAAAATAAAAAATATGTGAAAGTATCGTAAAATTTGGTTTATGGATTAAATATACTTAAAATATGAAGAAAAATCAATAAAAATAAAATAAAAAAATGAATAATATATTTTAGCTTAAAATACATTATGATGTAAATAATCTTCCATGAGATTCAATCTATTTAATGTGGTTATTTATTATTTTATAAAATAAAAAATAAAAAGTTATTTACAGGCGATCTCTTGAATTATATAATTTTGTTTATTTGCAAGGATTTTTTGTCATTTTTAAAATTTTAAAAATAATACGCTCCAATTCTGGCAAATTGTACTGGTGGGGACACAAATTCTTTTAGAAACATTCGTGATACTTATATAATTTTGCAAAAATTATATAGTCACCATAAAAAAAGTAATTTAAAATACTACTTATAGCAAGAATAGCAACAGGTCGACATTTGGAGATCTCAGATCAAATGCTTACTGAGGACAACTGGGCACATGCCAAAGGTCCACATCTAGCATCAGGACATTAAAGGGTAGCTTGACGTGGTCATTGCGTGTGACCGTTTAGATGGTGATTGTGGAGGAGATTATAAGCATCAGTCAATGTATTTATCTACCAGCATTATAACATATTAATTATCTTTTTAAGAGTGACTTGACCTATGAAGGCTTCACTTCAAATGGTGATGTTAGAAAGACCAGAAATATTGAGCCATTGATTTATGTAATCAGCATCTAATATAATAGTAGCTTGACCACTTAACGGTTGATGGTCCAAAGGGTGCAATAAAGAGTAATTTGTAAATATACTGACATAGTTTAATGCTAATTAATGATACAATCACAAAACTTCACGAATTATATATTATCCCTACATTGTTTCAACCACATGTCATATTACCCTTGGCTAACAGTTGGCGTCAAACCGAATGCAGTGGGCCGTTAGATAATTTTGGATTTCCAAAATGACCCTTCCATTCAGGGCTAGGGATCATTCGGCTAGCATTTTAGGAGAAAAATTGCAAATACATAAACTCAGTTCACCCAAATGTAGGGCATCAGTGTGATTACCACGCTATAGGGTCACTTTCTTAAAATTTTCTTTAAAAAAAGGACAAAATATCCTAGAAATAAATAAAATTATAAAATACAAGAAATTATCTTTAGAATAAAAATTTTCAATTTTAAACTATTCATCATATTAAGTAGATTTATTTGATGTGACAGGTATGGAACTCGATTATATATCATAATATAAATATATCATAACATATTTTAAATTAAAACATATTATTCATTTTTGTAATTAATCATATCTTTCGGTTTTTCTTCATAAACATAATTTACTAAATGTATTTTATTGATACACCATGCTGATTTATAGTACTTTTGTATAGCTATTTTTATTTTAAAAAATCAAGTTTTAAGGGTTAAAGACAACTTAAATATTGTTAAAATTGATAATTTTTAAAATAAATAATATGTAAAAATATCATTGGTTTACGGATTAAATACACTTAGAAAACATATTTACGAAGAAAAATCAATCAAAATAAAATAAAATAAAATAAACAAATAATATATTTTAGCTTAAAATACGCTATGATGTAAATAATCTTTGACGAGATTCGATCTATTTAACGTGGTTAATCGTCTTTGCTGGTGGTGTCGAACGCCTTCCACAGTAGCATCCTTCGTCACAACGACAGTAGCTTGTTTAACAATGACTGCAACGTTTTCCACACAAATGTCATTGTCTTCTCTCACATTCTTCGTCGCCGCTGATTCCCAACCCAACTAACGTTGTTCAGTTGATGACAGAACCCAACTGAGGCGTTTCGACGTAATTCGGAGCTGGTGTGAACAGATCGATCCAGTCCGGTCGTTGTCTCAACGAAATTGAGGGGTTGGGCGGTGGTGGTAGGTGGGCCCACTTTGACCGTGATGCACGTGGCCGGGGCCTGTGCCATCGTTGTAATGTCTGACGTAGATGGGCATTATTAAACCCCACTTGATTTTCAAAGGCGGAATTAAACTCATTATTCATCATTTATTTTTTTGGATTATCGTCTTGTTAGACCAAGCCTATGATAACCCCGTCTAATTTTTATATATTTTGAAATTTTTTCCAAAAATATCTAATTTTCATATCAAAATTTCATTGTTTTGGCGGATTTTCAAAAACGACAAGTATTTTTGAAATTAGCAAAGACTTCGCTGAAAGTTTAACAATTAGTAAAGAATTCTTACTTTCTTGCTACTTGTGAATAATACTAGCCTTTTAGTAAAAAAAATTAAAAATAAATTAATTCCTTATTCAACTTGTGAATAATGTTTTTGTCATTGTCAGATTTTTTTTGAAAAAAAAAAAGTTACACGCTACAATTTCTAGTTCATCCGTTCATCTATTTATCTATTATATTACGCTTATGTTTGGCCGGCAATGTTTACTTTCGAATATCAATTCGTAAGTTTGCGGTTGACGGTAATTGATATCCTTTAATTAATTGATATGGATATGGAGTAGTTGAGTGCGCCGTAGATAAGCAACTGATATCCATCCATCCATCCATCCATCCATCCATCTGGAATGGTTACATTATCGGTTCAGATGGTGACTTGGACTACCAACATCCATCCATCCATCCATGAATACTTATGCATCAGCCATCATCAGCTCCCTTCTATATAATTAACCATGCCTGACAACCTTTGCATTCATTCTCTCCTCATTTCTCCTCGTCCTCATCATCCATCATGTCCTCCTCTTCCTCCTTTCTCGCTCTGTTTTCTAAGCTTCTCCTCTTCCTTACTCTCCCTCCTCTTCCCACTAATCCTCTTTCCATCTTCCTCCATCTCCGCTACTAGTACTGCTGCTGTTGTTCTTAATACTAATGCCTCCACCTACAACTACAAGCCCTTGTCATCCACCCATAATCTACCCCACCAAATTTGCCTCAATCAACACTTTTCTGCTTTGCTCCAATTGAAGCGTGGCTTTGACTTCAGTTACATCTGCACCAAGACCAATCTCTCATCTTGGAATGCGAATGATCCAAATTGTTGTTCATGGGAAGGAATCCATTGCAATCCTTTCACTGGTCATGTCATTGGCCTCAACCTTTCTCGGCTCTACATTGGTGGTCTGCTTGATTTCCAAAGTCTCTTCCAAATTCGGAGCTTGGAAAGACTTGATCTGTCTCATAATCATGAGTTTGTTGGGTCTCCAATCCCTTCTGGGTTTGCCCAACTCAGCAACTTGACCCATCTCCATCTCGGCTTCAACCAGTTCTACGGTCAAATCCCACTAGATATCTTCCACTTGACCAGGTTAGTTTCTTTGGACCTTTCTTCCAATTGGTATGACAATGACTCTAATCATGCAACGGAATGTCTTTACCTGAAGAGGTCTAGCTCTAGCATGGAACAACTCTTTCGAAATCTTTCAAGTTTAAGGGAACTCTTTCTTGACGATGCAAACTTGTCAGCAATGGGCAATCAATGGAGTCAGGTCTTGGCACTTGCACTTCCTAATCTCCACAAGCTAAGCTTGTCTCATTGTAGTCTTTCCGGAAGGATTCATCCTTCATTTTTCTAACTTCATTCTCTTATTCTACTAGACCTAAGCTATTCCCATCTTTCATCTCCAGTGCTAGAATTTATACAAAATTTCACTTCTTTAATCTTCTTGAGAATCTCAAGTTGTAATTTGCGCCATAAATTCCCAACGAGTGTTTTCAGTTGGCCAAACTTACAATTCCTTGACATTTCTGACAATCAATTCTTGATAGTTGATTTCCGAAAATTTTTAATAAATAGTACTATCCAAACGTTGGTAATGTCACGGACAGAATTTCAGGGCAATTTGGCAGAAATTTCGCGAAATTTTAAATCCTTAGCTTACTTGGGAATAAGTGAATGCAACCTAATAATTTTCAAGGGTCAATCCCGTCCCCGATTTTTACTCTTACTAAGGTTCAATATCTAATCTTGTCATCAAACCATTTCAATGGTGTCGTGGACCTAAGCTCCTTCCAAAACCTCAAGAACCTAAAAGCGCTTGATCTTTCATCAAACAATTTCTCAGCCATCATCAACGTCCATCGCTCAGCCAAGTGTCAACCTCAGCCAACTCATGGATTTAGATCTCTCCAACAACAACTTTCAAGGGCCAATTCCAGTGTGAATTTTTGAACTAACCGAGCTTCTATATCTCCACTTGAACTCTAATAATTTCAATGGTGTTGTGGACCTAGGCTCCTTCCAAAACCTGAAGAACCTAGAAGAGCTTTATCTTTCATCTAGTAATTTCTCAACCATCATCAACACAAGAAACAGTTCAATGTCCATCACTCGACCAAGTGTCAACCTCAACCAACTCACGGATTTGGATCTCTCCAACAATAACTTTCAAGGGGCAATTTCAACTTGGATTTTTGAACTAACTACGCTTCAATTTCTCTCATTGCTGTCTAACCATTTCAGTGGTGTTGTGGACTTAGGTTGCTTTCAAAAACTCAAAGGACTCATTCTCCTTGATCTTTCGAATAACAACCTAACAATTACTACTGACCCTCAAAGCAGTTTAATGTCACCATCTTTTCCTCAATTACGGTATTTGGGCTTAAGATCATGCAACATCAACAACTTCCCAAATATGCTGAGAAATCACAAGGAGATTGAATATCTTTACCTCTCGTGGAACGGAATTCATGGTGAAATTCCACAATGGATATGGAAGGTCAAAAATGGGAGTATGTATTATTTGAATCTCTCTCATAATTCTTTAGAGGGATTAGAAGGACCCTTTCCCCATCTCTCCTTAACCTCGATGATATATTTCGACCTCAGCTCAAACTTGTTGAAAGGCCATATTCCTATGCCTCCAGCATCATCCACTTTCTTTTCAATTGCAAACAATAAACTTTATGGAGAAGTGCCCTCTCTGATTTGCGATGCAAAATTGCTTGAAGTTCTTGATTTGTCAAACAACAACTTCACTGGTTTGGTACCTCAATGCTTGGGCAAAACCAATAACGGATTCTTTAAAGTGTTAAATCTGGGCAAAAATGCTTTTTTTGGTCCCTTATTCCAAACATTCAAAGTTGGTTGTGCACTAGAGACACTTGATCTTAGTGATAATTACTTAGAGGGGCGGATGCCAAGGTCGTTGAAAAATTGTCAGATGTTGACAGTCTTGAACCTTGGGAACAATCAAATACATGATGAATTCCCTTCACAATTAGGAAATTCCCTTCACAATTAGGAAAGTTATCAAATTTGCATGTTCTCGTCTTGAGGTCAAACAACTTCTTTGGCTCCATTAGAGTGCCACAGAAAAATCGAGAATTCTTTCCACAACTGCAAATCATTGACCTCTCATTCAACAACTTCAGTGGTAGTTTACCGTCAAATTTATTTTCAACATGGAAGACGATGAAAGATGGTGGCTCAGCGTCAAAGTTCCTTACTGCAAATTCCTCGAATTACTATCAAGACAAAGTTTTTCTGGTTGTGAAGGGTATAAAAATTGAATTTGTAAAGATCCTCATGGCGGAGACCATGGTGGATTTCTCACACAACCAATCGGAGGGTGACATCCCAACATCAACTGGGGAGCTGAAGGCATTTCGTGTGCTCAACTTGTCACATAACTATTTACAAGGCGAAATTCCTGCATCGCTTCAGAAACTCAAAGTTCTTGAATCGTTGGACCTTTCAAATAACAGCTTGTCTGGAAAGATTCCGTGGCAACTGGCTAAGCTATCATTCTTAGAAGTGTTGAATTTGTCACAAAACCAGCTCACCGGAAAAATACCGCAAGGCAGACAATTTAATACCTTTGGAAATGATTCTTTCTTAGGAAATTCAAAATTGTGTGGTTTGCCATTGTCGAGAGAGTGCAAGGAAGATGTAGTTGCAATGCCCCCAGCAACTCAATCAAACAATGAAGAGAGTGAGCTGAACTTGATGTGGATTGCATTTGGAGTTGGCCATGGTGTGGGCTTTGGAATGTTCTTTTGGATTCTGGCACTATGGAAGAAAGGGAGAAGGGCGTTCTTCATTTTTATTGACAGATTATGTTTTTCATGTTTTTCGTATTTTATGTAGCTGTTTATATGTGTGCTGTAATGGTTGTGATGTTTTTCATCTTTTTCTAGTTAATCTAATAATGTTCAAGCCTTGTATTATAATGAATTTGGAGGAGCGGAGGCGATAAATTCTCCTTGTGCGTTTTTAATGAAATCCATCTTATGAGCTGATGAGCATATAATTCTTTATGATGTATTCATTTCTCTTGCCATACGTATTCATTTCTCTTGCCCTTACTGACGTTAACATCAATAATTACCTAATTTTTGATTAAGTCTAAAAGGAAGAATGAAAAATAAATTACAGACAGCAACATCAGAGTTTTTTAAGACCACATGCAAGTATAATGTGGAACTCTGACCGTATACGCGTTGTTTCGACTGTATACGCGTCATTTCGACATTTGTAATTTTGTAATTATTTTATGAATAAATGAAAATTTATGAATGGACATGTGTATTTGAGGTTGTAATAATGCAGTTGAAAATTTAGCCCCGTGAATAGTGCACGTGAATAGTAAACGTGAATAGTAAATAAGGGGTTAAGATGTATGATTAAGAGTTAATCACTTTGGTTAACTTAATCATAAAAGACAAAATAGAGATTTAATCACTACAGACAAAATAGCAATTCTTTTGGATATTTTAATCCAAATTTGGATTTTTGTGAAAAAATAGAAAAAAATTCATAAATTGCAATCCGAGCGTCGGAATTCGATGAAATTTTTTATGGATGGGTAAAAAATCATGATGAACATGATGAATGGATTAAGATGTGATGAAAATCACAAATCAAAGGATAAGACGAAACGTCAAATGAAAAATCAAAAAGTAGCATTACTTTAATTAAATACTACTTTTGACTTTTTACAAAAAGTAAAAAATTAAAAATTAAAAAATTAAATGCAATGCAGCAAGGGCAGGGGCGTGAGCAGGGGCATTAAATTTCCATTTGACTTTAATCAATGGTTTAAATTCATCCAAATCACAAATCAAGGGTTTAGATTTAATTAGCTTAAAATTAATTAAATAAAAAATAATAAAAATAGGAAAAAAATAGGGCTGCATAGGGTGGGCTGGAGCAGACCTAGGGTGGCTGCTCTTGGCTCAAGGCATCTTTCAAAATTAGAAAAAAATACATTTTTATAATTAAATACCTCAAGCTAAGGGGGTAAAATCTAATTTTGTGAAAAATCAAAAACTATAAATAGGGGCCAAGGGGTGAACGTCCAAGGCACTCCCAAGCTTGATCAAGAGCTCATTTTCCACCCCCAATTTCGTTTTAAGAGAGAAAGGGCAAGTTGGAGGAGAGATTTTCCACTTCGGGTAAACAATTTCTTTTCAAATTTCTTTTGGATGTTAAGTAGGGTAAAAACATGCTTAAATAATTCCTAAGCATGAGAAAATAAGTATAGATATAATGTTTAAATAGAATTATGCCAAAACATCAAAAATTTGGAGCGAATATAGGGTATTCGGAAAAATAGCATATGATATGTGGAAATAATGCTCCAAAATTTATAAATGATGATTTGGGATGTATGATTATGATAAATATGATGTTATAATAATGATATATTAATTTCATGATTTTTGGAATTAAGGATTATGCTTAAGTGAATTTATGATGATTTATAGTATACGGAGAAAATGATTTTTTTGGCCAAGAAAATAATGATAAAATCAAAATATATGAAATGTCCAATGATATACTAGGCATAAGGAATGTCATGGTATTTTTTATTTTTGAAAAAAATATCAATTTTTGAAACCCATGAACAATAACCACGTTGTTGTGAACAGTAACCACGGATGAACAGTGATTTTGCTACAGTGAGCAACGTGATTTTTAAGAAAATTTGAGATTAATATTTAAATATGATGATGAAAATTTTGAAGAACCTATGGATAAAAATATCCATATAAAGAAATAATGTCCAAATCAAATAGAACATGCATGGGAAGCAGCTTGAATAGAAGAAATGAAAATATCATTTCTCCTTGAATAGGAAAAGGCAAAGAGAAGGTCGAAGACACCTCCTAAAAAGGTAAGCAAGTTATATGTTTTGCAAATTAATTTTAAAATGCTTGAAATTGTTTATTGCTTTATGAAATTTCTTTAAGGTTGGTCATACCTATAACTGCTTTACATGAACTGAAGTTTGTTTTGTTAAATTATTTATTAAATGTTTTTATGAAAGTGTTTATGATTTGCAAATATCATGCCGGCATGTGTATGAGAATGAGCATGTGCACAAGGAATAGGCCTTAGTTGAGGTAGTAAGCGGACCGGATGTCCCCCTCGCTATTGCCAAGTCGCTTAATAGGCCCAGGCCGGCGGCGACCTCCCTGAAATATGAGCATGTATGGGATGGGCGCCTAGCTAGCGTCGCATCCAAAGGAATGTCATGAATGCTATGTATGCATTGCATTTGCATTTTATGAAATGCATGAAAATGATTGAAAAATTATGTATAGCTTGCTTACTGAGTATTATTACTCACCCATGCTTTTTCAACAACAGACAGGAAAAGATGATGAAGGCAGCATGTAAAATGACATGCAGTTTTGATGAAATATTGTATATGTAAATTTTATGTAAAAACAATGATGATAATTTTGAGATGGAAATGAATATTTCTGTGTTATGAAGCAGTTTTGGGTTATAACTGTGATATGTGAAATATATTTCATGTTAGATGAATGATGAAAATTTTTCATGTATTAATGAAAAAAAAAAAAATCCTGCCGTGTGATCAGGGCAACAATCCTGAGTCACGTTTACCAATCAAAACGATCCCGGAGTAAGGCTTCTAGGCACCTGGGTTCGGGGCGCCACATATAATGTATGATTTACAAAGGGCAAGCAACTGAGTAAGGGCGACATTGAAAAGGGAGAATTTAAGTTTTCGCAATGGACAAGACAGAACTGTGAATTGATCGGACTGGATCTATTCAATTCCAAACATATTTGAAGAGAACCTTTTTTAATTCATACAAATTTTCCATGTGACTTATAACAAAATTTATATACATCAGTATCTATCCCAACAATAAATCAAAAGGTCTGAATGGTGAATTCTTTCATCCTATTTACTTGTCCCAGCAAGATAACGTCCTTGTCATCATCAGTAGTCAACCTAATACAACACGAGTAGACAGAAAAACACCTTCGTTCAAGTTACAATGCAAAATTTAAAAAAAAAAAAAGAAGAAAAGAGCTCCACTTACCTGATGTAAACTTTATTCGATCTGTGAATCATAATTTGCTCTACAGCTCAAATTACGGCAATAGGAAAATGACAATTTTCTCTAATCAATATTTTTTATAAAAAAAATATATTATTTTTATATTAATAATTATCTATTTATAATTATTTTATCCCAACCCTAAATGCGTTCACAAGTGGGTCCATTCTCGATCACTTTACATTTTGGTAGGTTATTTCTTATCTAGTTAAATTTTCAAAAATATTCAAGTATTTTATAAAAAAATTTCACATTAATTAATTCAACATATATATTTTAACTAACAATATCATTTTTTAAATTTTTATAATTTAAAATTTTATTTTGATCTTTTTATCAATCTCCCCATTATTGTTGAAATCAGACGCACTAACTTCTCTTAATTTTTCTTTATGATCAGATCAAATGTTTTAAATCTAAAACTCTTAATATAAATCAATAATTACATAAACTGGCAAGTAAAATAATTTCTAAATTTACTAAATAAAAATAATTTTAGCACAAAATATTTATTATTCATATTTTATCTTTGAATGGTAGGAGTATATGATTAAGGGTTGTCTAAATGATGTAAATTTCTGACCATATTTATTTTATTTAAAAATTTATTTTTATATTTTCTAAGTATTATTCAGATGTTATTTACATCACATAAAATATGCAGCTCAAAAATTTCTTATACACAAACTCTGAAAAATCATTTAAAAATGCAAATTTTGCAAGTGGGGTACACCGTTTGGATTATTTTCTAGGATTTTTATTTCAAAATTTTACATAACATTTTAAAACTAAATTAAATTCATTGATTAATGAATATATTATGAGTTATTAGAAAATTTTTCAAGCGAAAAATTCTTCATTTACTATTTATAATATATGTTTCTTTTAAGTTCTAGATTTACTGCATGGTTTGGCTATAACTTATAAACTATTGTAATTGTCGATCTAACCATTAATCATGGTTCCAATCAAAGGTGTAACACATAGATCATGGCATATACTTATTCAACTTAGGTCCAATGGTTTGGATTCTCAATGCACCTTTTGTATTAAAAATAAACGGTCTAGATCTTTAACTTCCTTGAGAATAAGTGAATGCAACATAGTAAGTCCAATACCTCAATCATTCGCGAACTTGAGCCAACTTGTTCTTCTTGATCTCTCATCTAATAATTTCCAAGGGTCAATCCTGTCCTCGACTTTTACTCTTACTAAGGTTCAATATCTATTCTTGTCATCAAACCATTTCAATGGTGTCGTGGACCTAAGCTCCTTCCAAAACCTCAAGAACCTAAAAGTGCTTGATCTTTCATCAAACAATTTCTCAGCCATCATCAACACCAAAAACAATTCAACGTCCATCGCTCAGCCAAGTGTCAACCTCAGCCAACTCATGGATTTAGATCTCTCCAACAACAACTTTCAAGGGCCAATTCCAATGTGGATTTTTGAACTAACCGAGCTTCTAGATCTCCACCTGCACTCTAATAATTTCAATGGTGTTGTGGACCTAGGCTCCTTCCAAAACCTGAAGAACCTAGAAGAGCTTTATCTTTCATCTAATAATTTCTCAACCATCATTAACACAAGAAACAGTTCAATGTCCATCACCGACCAAGTGTCAACCTCAACCAACTCACGGATTTGGATCTCTCCGACAATAACTTTCAAGGGGCAATTTCAACTTGGATTTTTGAACTAACTACGCTTCAATTTCTCTCATTGCTGTCTAACCATTTCAGTGGTGTTATGGACTTAGGCTGCTTTCAAAAACTCAAAGGACTCATTCTCCTTGATCTTTCGAATAACAACCTAACAATTACTACTGACCCTCAAAGAAGTTTAATGTCACCATCTTTTCCTCAATTACGGTATTTGGGCTTAAGATCATGCAACATCAACAACTTCCCAAATAAGCTGAGAAATCACAAGGAGATTGAATATCTTAACCTCTCGTGGAACGGAATTCATGGTGAAATTCCACAATGGATATGGAAGGTCAAAAATGGGAGTATGAATTATTTGAATCTCTCTCATAATTCTTTAGAGGGATTAGAAGGACCCTTTCTCCATCTCTCCTTAACCTCGATGCAATATTTCGACCTCAGCTCAAACTTATTGAAAGGCCATATTCCTATGCCTCCAGCATCATCCACTTTCTTTTCAATTGCAAACAATAAACTTTATGGAGAAGTGCCCTCTCTGATTTGCGATGCAAAATTGCTTGAAGTTCTTGATTTGTCAAACAACAACTTCACTGGTTTGGTACCTCAATGCTTGGGCAAAACCAATAACGGATTCTTTAAAGTGTTAAATCTGGGCAAAAATGCTTTTTTTGGTCCCTTATTCCAAACATTCAAAGTTGGTTGTGCACTAGAGACACTTGATCTTAGTGATAATTACTTGGAGGGGTGGATGCCAAGGTCGTTGAAAAATTGTCAGATGTTGACAGTCTTGAACCTTGGGAACAATCAAATACATGATGAATTCCCTTCACAATTAGGAAATTTATCAAATTTGCATGTTCTCGTCTTGAGGTCAAACAACTTCTTTGGCTCCATTAGAGTGTCACGGAAAAATCGAGAATTCTTTCCACAACTGCAAATCATTGACCTCTCATTCAACAACTTCAGTGGTAGTTTACCGTCAAATTTATTTTCAACATGGAAGACGATGAAAGATGGTGGCTCAGCGTCAAAGTTCCTTGCTGCAAATTCCTCGAATTACTATCAAGACAGTTTTTCTGGTTGTGAAGGGTATAAAAATTGAATTTGTAAAGATCCTCATGGCGGAGACCATGGTGGATTTCTCACACAACCAATCGGAGGGTGACATCCCAACATCGACTGGGGAGCTGAAGGCACTTCGTGTGCTCAACTTGTCACATAACTATTTACAAGGCGATCGCTTCAGAAACTCAAAGTTCTTGAATCGTTGGACCTTTCAAATAACAGCTTGTCTGGAAAGATTCCGTGGCAACTGACTGAGCTATCATTCTTGGCAGCGTTCAATCTCTCACAAAACCAGCTCACTGGAAAAATACCGCAAGGCAGACAATTTGATACCTTTGGAAATGATTCTTTCTTGGGAAATTCGAAATTGTGTGGTTTGCCATTGTCGAGAAAGTGCAAGGAAGATGCAATTGCAATGCCCCCAGCAACTCAATCAAACAATGAAGAGAGTGAGCTGGACTTGATGTGGATTGCATTTGGAGTTGGCCATGGTGTGGGCTTTGGAATGTTCTTTTGGATTCTGGCACTATGGAAGAAAGGGAGAAGGGCGTTCTTCATTTTTATTGACAGAGCATGTTTTGCATGTTTTTCGTATTTTATGTAGCTATTTATATGTATGGTGTAATGGCTGTGATGTTTTTCATCTTTTTCTAGTTAATGTAATAATGTTCAAGCCTTGTATTATAATGAATTTGGAGGAGCGAAGGCGATAAATTCTCGTTGTGTGTTTTTAATGAAATCCATCATATGAGTTGATGAGCATATAATTCTTTATGATGTATTCATTTCTCTTGTCATACGTATTCATTTCTCTTACCCTTACTGACGTTAACATTAATAATTACCTAATTTTTTATTAAGTCTAAAAGGAAGAATGAAAAATAAATTACAGACAGCAACATCAGAGTTTTTTAAGA
Source organism: Annona cherimola (assembly GCA_030490835.1). Classification (NCBI taxonomy): domain Eukaryota; kingdom Viridiplantae; phylum Streptophyta; class Magnoliopsida; order Magnoliales; family Annonaceae; genus Annona; species Annona cherimola. The sequence continues at coordinate 7,086,467 of CM059971.1, read as the reverse complement.
CCACATGCAAGCATAATGTATGATTTACAAAGGGCAAGCAAGGGAGTAAGGGCGACATTGAAAAGGGAGAATTTAAGTTTTGGCAGTGGACAAGACAGAACTGTGAATTGATCGGACTGGATCTATTCGATTCCAAACATATTTGAAGAGAACCTTTTTTTAATTCAAACAAATTTTCAGTGTCGCTTATAACAAAATTTATATACATCAGTATCTATCCCAACAATAAATCAAAAGGTCTGAATGGTGAATTCTTTCATCCTATTTACTTGTCCCAGCAAGATACCATCCTTGCCATCATGAGTAGTCAACCTAATACAACACAAATAGACAGAAAAACACCTTCATTCAAATCAGATGTATAACTAATACCTCGCCGCACTCACTACATAGCCAAAATCTTACCACACTACATTACCCTCAATTATTCTATTAAGGGCCACCAGTCTCGTAGACGTTTACAATGTCAATCAACTAACTCATAAGGCCAAATAAGTTAGGTTTGAACCGACGTCACTTAGGTTATCACACCTGGATCAGCTACAAGGATGTGCCAATTGTTGTGACTAATGGTCCACACCATACTAAAATCCACATCAATCGTCATGGCTCATGATAAAGCAACACAAGCCAATGCTATGCTGAACAATACTGGCATATTAAATAATGAAACTGAAATCATAACTAATTATCAAATCAATAAATATCAAAAATATATATTAACATTCAAAATACACATCCATGTAACTACAAATTACAATGCAAAATAAAAAAAAAGAAGAAAAATGCTCTGCTTACCTGATGTAAACTTTATTCGATCCCTAAATCATAATTTGCTCTAAAGCTCAAATTACAGCAATATGAAAATGACGATTTTCTCAAATCAATATTTTTTAAAAATATACATATTATTTTTATATTATTAATTATCTATTTATAATTAATTTATCCCAACACTAAATGCGTTCACAAGTACGTCCTTTCTTGATTACTTAACATTTTGGTAGGTTATTTCTTATCTAATTAAATTTTCAAAAATATTCAAGTATTTTATAAAAAAATTTCACATTAATTAATTCAATATTTATATATTTTAACTACCCATATCATTTTTAAAATTTTTATAATTTAAAATTTAATTTTGAATTTTTTTATCAATCTTCCCATTATTGTTGAAATCAGACACACTAACTTCTCTTAATTTTTCTTTATGATCAGATCAAATGTCTTAAATCTAAAATTCTTAATATAAATCAATAATTACATAAACTGGCAAGTAAAATAATTTCTAAATTGACTAAAAAAAATAATTTTAGCACAAAATATTTATTATTTATATTTTATATATTTTATTTTTGAAAGATAGGAGTATATGATTAAGGGTTGTCTAAATGATGCAAATTTCTGACCCTATTTATTTTATTTAAAAATTTATTTTTATATTTTCTAAGTATTATTCAAATGTTGTTTACATCACATAAAATAAGCAGCTCAAAATTTCTTATACACTAACTCTAAAAAATCGTTTAAAACAGAAAATTTTGCAAGTGGTATACACTGTTTGGATTGATTTTCTAGAATTTTTATTTCAAAATTTTACATAACATTCTAATACTAAATTAAAGTAATTGATTAATGAATATATTATGAGTTATTAGAAAAATTTTCATGCTAAAAATTCTTCATTTACTATTTATAATATATTGTTTTTTTTTATATAATAATATATTGTTCTTTTAAGTTCTAGATTTACGGCATGGTTTGGCTATAACTTATAAACTGTCGTAATTGTCAATCCAACCATTAATCATGGTTCCAATCAAAGGTGTAACACATAGGTCATGGCATATACTTATTTAACTTTGGTCCAATGGTTTGGATTCTCAATGCGCCTTTCATATTAAAAATAAACGGTCTAGATCAACTAATTACAGTTTCTAATGGTATATCAATTAAAGTTGCATAATTAAAAATCTCAAAATTTAACCATCCATCAAAGTGTATATATATGATCTAACATCATATTTTTATGGAAAATTAAATTTTAGACATCTAACAATTTGAATTATCTAAAATATGCATGAAATCATAAATTCAATGATTGGAATCATTTGTTTATTGTTTATGGAAATAAAATCTTTCTGGACTAACTTTTGATCAAATTTCAAGCATAATTGTCTCAAATAACATCCCCTAATCATGGCCCATCCTCAAATACTAAAAGTCCCCAAATTGAAATTAATCTCAATCAAGGGGTGTTTGGATACAAGTGAAACTTGTTAAATGAAAATTTTTCAATCTATAAATTTTCACTGTCCACAACTACTATTCTTTAATCATTTATTCATATATTTCTATACAACTATCCTAATTTTTAATAATTTTTACACAACTAACTATACAACTAATGTAACGCTTTGAATTTACAAGCTTTACTCTACAGATCTTTTAAGTAGTGGAGCTTGTGAATAAAAGCAAAGTTTTATCTTTATACCGATGAAAGCATTTCCATTATATCTAAAAATCAGTCTATTTTTTTGTTTAACTTGGTTTCATTCATTCCTAATAACAATTCAGCAGCATACCACCTATACTTGGAAGGATAAACATCATTCAATCATAATAGATACGTGTCGATCATATACATTCCTTCCAAGTTCTTTCTACTAATATCTCAATTTATCCTAAGAATTCTAAGTTATCAATTTGATTACAAACATTCTTATACCACTCCAAATACATAATATTCTGCAAGTAAATCTTGTATACACCCAAATCAAGTTAATTTAGGAGCAAACCAAGCATGAAATTCAATTAAATTAAAGAACATGCCTTCACTGCTCTACTGGCAGTGAAGAATCTCCATTCTAGTGTGTCATATCTGCATTCATCAATGATTTTTAAAAGCAATGAGTATAAAATACTCATTAAGCAAACTTTTTAAAATACGTAAAAACATTCAATTTCACTTGCCCATGATTGACAATAACATGAGAGTAAACTTTTCATGATTCATCAAAACATTTATCTTTATTCGTGCATGGCTATCAATTATACTCATGCCTATATGATTGGGTCATGAATGCTAATGTGCAACTATCATATGACTTGTACCGCGGTCATATGATAGTTGGCCATGGTATGGGCTTTAGATTGTTCATTTGGATGCTGGCACTATGGAGGAAAGGGAGAAGAGCATTGTTTATTTTTATCGATAGATTATATTTTTCATGTTTTTCGTATTTTGTGCAGCTATTCATATGTGTGCTGTAATGGTTGTAATGTTTTTCATCTTTTTCTAGTTAATCTAATAATGTTCAAGCCTTGTATTATAATGAATTTGGAAGAGCGTAGGCGATAAATTCTTGCTGTGCGTTTTTAATGAAATCCATAGCATATAATTCTTCATGATGTTACTAAAGTTAAAGCAATCCTGTATGCATTCATTTCTCTTGCCCTTACTAACGTCAACACCAGAGTTTTTTAAGACCACATGCAAATATAAGGATTCCGATCCTGTGCAGCCGGGTGCACTTAACTTCAATGCACCCGGGTGCACCTAAAATGTCACTAATTTTCAAAAATTAAAAATAAATATCTAAAATACTCCTAAAATGATAAAAATTAATATATATATATATATAATACACTTACATTAACACTTGTATAAAATAATTTTCAAAAAAAATAAAAAAACAGGTTAATGCACACAGGATCAGGATCCCAAGTATAATGTATGATTTATGAAGGGTAAGTAACAGAGTAAGGGCAATGTGGAAACGGGAGAATTTAAGTTTTGGCAATGGACAAGACAGAACTGTGAATTGATCAGACTAGATCTATTCGATTCCAAACGTATTTGAAGAGAATCATTTTAATTCAAACAAATTCTCCATGTGGCTTATAACTAATTATACACACTGCAAAATTCCCTCGACTTATAGTGCAATCATCAATAATTACCTAATTTTTGATTAAGTCTAATACGAAACTTGTGAGATAAATTGACAATGTAAGAACACTACATTTTACAAAAAGAATTGAGATTCTTAATGTTTATATGGGGCGAGCACAGCACAGTGGGAGGTAGCCACTACTCTAAGCTTGTCAATTTCTTTTCTTCCCTACAATTTGCATGCTATAAAAGGAAAAATGAAAAATAAATCACAGACAGCAGTATCAGAATTCTGGTCTAGTTATATGTATGGCTTGTAACTAACAATATGAAAGCACACTAACGAATTCTAAATACAAAAGTAGAAAGTAAAGATACAATTTCGGGGCAGCAAAAAAGCCATACATGTCATCAAACAAATCTGGGATCATTTTTGGAATAGAATGCAAATGGGCAACTTGACTGTAAGTGGTATTCTTTTCCTTGACATTTCATCCGAGAATGGATTGCTTGGTTTTCTGTCCCCATCATTGTAGCTACCATTTCAGACTGGTTGACGTATAAGAAAGGGAAACGGAGGTTTCATGAGTGTAATCGGAGTCTACATATGGACTTTTCTTTCACACGTCAACTACACAATCGAAAATTCACTATCTTGCACATAGGTAAAAGGGGATATTGCAGCCGTTTTTTACAAAATTACAAATGGAAGAAATAATACCATTATGCTTAACTTTTTATTAAACAAAGTACTTATCGAGCTTAAAGCAACAATTTCCCCTTCAAAAGGCCAATATGCAAATTCTGTTAGTGCAGGATGTTAAGATTTGTATATTGTATTCCTTTTTGAGTTCTTTTGCACACCCATCATTCATGTGGACATGGTAGACATAAAAATCCTTACAATGGATCCTATAAGGCCTTGTTAACTAAGTCAATGTCTTAGTGCAATGGTCGTCATAGGCTACCCAAGTACTCAATTGCTAATAACCAGAACTATTGCAAGAACCAAAATTAAACAATGGCCTTATTAAGTATATTCAAGGAGGTTAATATACGCACACATCCAAATTTTTCAAAATTCATGTACATCATTATCTGTCCCAAAAATAAATCAAAAGGTCTGAATGGTGAATTCTTTCATCCTATTTACTTGTCCCAACAAGATACCATCGTTTTGATGATCTACTCCTGATGAAAAAGATATAATCTAAGATAAACTCAGTAACTACAGTATATACTTAAAAATTGATAAGACTTGATATTCAAGAGATCTAGTAAATTAAAAATCACCATGTAAGTCTAAATCGATCTAAAATTCATTTGAAATAAATGCTAATGGAAAAGCACATGTTAATGCATCACACATATGGGGCTCCATAGTCCAAGACAATAAGGTCTCAAGTTTAATAGGAAGTTTGATATCTTACCCCAAAGTCTAACCTTTTGAAATAAACTCAGTAAATACAGTATATACTTATAAATTGATAAGACTTAATATTCAGAAGATATAGGAAATTATAAATCACCATGTAAGTTTACATCGATCTAAAATTCATTTGAAATAAATGCAAATGGACAAGCACATGTTAATGCGTCACATAAATGGGGCTCCATAGTCCAAACCAACAACGCCTCAAATCCAATAGGAAGTTTAGTATCTTGCCCCAAAGTCCAACATTTTCATATAATCAGAAGGCCAAAACTATATGACATAATGGCCAACTCCGCCCATCATGAGTAGCCAACCTAATACAACACAAGTAGATAAAAAAACACCTTTATTCAAATCAGATGTATAACTGATACCTTGCCGCACTCACTGCATAGCCAAAGTCTTACCACACCACGTTACCCTTAATTATTCTATTAAGGGTCACCAGTCTCATGGACCAGTTTACAATGTCAATCAACTAACTCACAAGGCCACATAAGTTAGGTCTGAACCGATGTCACTTAGGTCATCACACCTCGATCACCTGCTGGGATGTGCCAATTGTCGTGACTGATGGTCCACACAAGACTAAAACCCACATCAATAGTCATGGCTCATGAATAAAGCAATACTAGCCAATGCTATGATGAACAACGCTAGCATATTAAATAACGAAACTGAAATCATAACTAATTATCAAATCAATAAATATCAAAAATATATATTAATATTCCAAATACACATGCATGTAGCTACAGATTACAATGCAAAATCAAAAAAAGAAGAAAAGAGCTCTACTTAATGTAAACTTTATTCGATTGGTGAATCATAATTTGCTCTAAAGCTCAAATTACAGCAATAGGAAAAAGATGATTTTCTCTAATCAATATATATTTTTTCTAAATATTATTTTTATATTATTAATTATCTATTAATACTTATTTTAACCCAACACTAAATGTGTTCGCAAGTGGGTCCTTTCTTGATTACTTTACATTTTGGTAGGTTATTTCTTATCTAATTAAATTTTCAAAAATATTCAAGTATTTTATAAAAAAAAATTTACACTAATTAATTCAATATTTATGTATTTTAATTAACCATATCATTTTTTAAATTTCTATAATCTAAAATTTTACTTTGATTTTTTATCAATCTGCCCATAATTATTGAAATCAGATCAAATGTTTTAAATCTAAAATTCTTAATATAAATCAATAATTACATAAACTGACAAGTAAAATAATTTCTAAATTGACAATAAAAATAATTTTAGCATAAAATATTTATTATTTATATTTTTATATATTTTATTTTTGAAAATAGGAGTATATGATTAAGGGTTGTCTAAACATTTTTGACGATATTTACTTTATTTAAAAAAAAAATTATATTTTGTAAGTAATATTCAGATGTTACTTACATCACATAAAATAAGCAGCTCAAAATTTCTTATACACAAACTATGAAAAATCGTTTAAAACAGCTAATTTTGCAAGTGGTATACACTGTTTGGATTGATTTTCTAGGATTTTTATTTCAAAATTTTACATAATCTTTTAATACTAAATTAACGTCATTGATTAATGAATATATTATGAGTTATTAGAAAAATTTTCATGCTAAAAATTCTTCATTTACCATTTATAATATATTTTTCTTTTAAGTTCTAGATTTACTGCATGGTTTGGCTATAACTTATAAACTATTGTAATTGTTAATCTAACCATTAATCATGGTTCCAATCAAAGGTATAACACAGAGAGATCGTATCATATACTTATTCAACTTTGGTTCAATGGTTGGATTCTCAATGCACCTTTCGTATTAAAAATAAACAGTCTAGATCAACTAATTACAATTTCTAATGACATATCTATTAAGGTTGCATAATTAAAAATCTCAAAATTTAACCATCCATCAAGGTGTATACGTATGATCTAACATTATATTTTTATGGAAAATTAAATTTTGCACATATCTCACATTTTGAATTATCTAAAATATGCATGAAATCATAGATTCAATGGTTGGAATCATTTGTTTATTGTTTATTGAAATAAAATCTTTTTGGAGTAACTTTTGATCAAATTTCAGGCATAATTGTCTCAAATAACATCCCCTAATCATGGCCCATCCTCAAATACCAAAAGCCCCCAAATTGAATTTAATCTCAATCAAGGGGTGTTTGGATACAAATAAAACTTGTTAAATCAAAATTTTTTGGTCTAAAAATTTTCACAATCTACAATTACCCTTCTTTAATCATTTATTCATATATTCCTATACAATGGTCCTAAATTTTAATGATTTTTACACAACTAACCATAGAACTAATCTAACGCTCTGAATTTACAAGCATGTTACAATGAGTCCTTACTCTACGGATCTTTTAAGCAATGAAGCTTGTGAATAAAAGCAATGTTTTACCTTTGTACCGATGAAAGCATTTCCATTATGTCTAAAAACCAGTCTATTTTTTGTTTTAACTTGGTTTCATTCATTCCTAATAACGATTCAGCAGAATACTGCCTATATTTGGAAGGTTTGGGAAGAAGAATTTACTACTTTCAAGAAGTAGCTTCCTTTAGAGACCTGATAAACATCATTCAATCATAATAGATACGTGTGGATCATATACATTCCTTCCAAGTTCTTCCTGCTAATATCTCAATTTGTCCTATGAATTTTAAGTTGTCAAATTGATTATAAACATTCTTATACCACTCCAAATACATAGTATTCTGCAAGTAAACCTTGTACACACCCAAATGAAATTAATTTAGATGCAAACCAAGCATGAAATTCAATTGAACATGCCTTCACTGCTCTACTGGCAGTGAAGTATCTCTATTCTGGTCTGCCATATCTGTATTCACCAATGATTTTTACAAACCAATGAGTATACAATACTTAGTAAGAAAACTTTTTAAAATACGTAAAAAGATTCAATTTCACTTGCTCATGATTGACAATAACATGAGAGTAAACTTTTAATGATTCATCAAAACATTTATCTTTACTTGTGCACGACAATCAATTATACTCGTGCCTATATGGTTGGGTCATGAATGCTCACGTGCAACACTCATATGACTTGTACTTTATATGGTAGATGACACTTATCGAGTAATAATCTCCACACTGATATGAAAATAGCGCCATGAATCTTTTTATTCTCAACGACTTGCCAACATTAAGGAAGGACAGTAGTCCTATTTAACAACCTTGATAGAAGCCTACAAGAATTCCTGTCATTTGTATGTATGCATGTCTTTCTATTTTCACAGGTCTTAATATGAGATGACTTCTTCATCCGTGTCATGATAATCAATTTTATATATAAGAAAGACATTTAGAAATCACCATTTCAAAATGCCCATGATCCACTTAAAAAGATGAGAACATTATCACTAAATTTGGTTAAGTGCATTTAAAACAACACCTTTAAAAGTCATGTCAATGAAAGCATATAAGTAACATATGTCATAGAACTTGTTCTAAACATTTGATAAAACTTAGTTCGTGCATTTAAAGTAACATATTTGAAAATCGTGTCACCGAAAATATTGAACTGAAATAACAGATAAGAACTAATTCAAATACATGTCAAACCTCAAGTCATGAAATTAAAACTTATTAAATACTGGATTACCTCGTAAAGCTTTTGAAAAGAAAGACTTGTAGGAATTGCTTACCTTTTTGCTTTTACTCATCTTCTAACATTTCTTTTTCCTTTCCTATGATAGAGAATAGAATGCATTCTAAGCATATATTAAATAATCATGCATTTTTATCTATCTTCTCTATCATGTCCAGGCTACATGCCTTTCTTTTAGCAAGTTAGGATATGAAATTCAATCCTATTAGACTTGAGTACTTATTCACAAAGTTTAAATATATATATATATATATATATATTTTACAGCTATGTAAGCTCTCGATCTCGTTTAAGGATCCCTAACTAAGAGATTCAACCTATTTATGTTTCTCAATTAGATTAACCATGACTTTTAAGTCATCATCTTGGGGTCATATATAGGAAACCAACTCCTACAGCATTTTAAACATATTTCTTATACAAAATCCTTAAATAATTGGTCATCTAGTTCAAACAACACTCCCCGTATTCCACATAAAAGCATTCGACACTTGGAAGACCGCATGTACAACACCAATACAATCCATCATGAACATATT